>VMDO01007280.1:0-67500 GCA_007922755.1 Pedetes capensis
GAATCCCGCTTGATTTTCTGGTAATTCCCTGTCTATATACTGCTGCAGTCACTTCTGAATGATCTTTAGTAGAATTTTGCTGGTGTGTGATATTAATGATATTGTCTGATAGTTTGCACATTCAGTCAGATCCCCTTTTTTGGGAATAGGCACAAATATGGATCTCTTCCAGTCAGGTGGCCAAGTAGCTGTTTTCCAAATCTGTTGGCATAAACATGTTAACACCTCCAGTGCTGCATCTGTTTCTTGAAACATCTCTGTTGGTATCCCATCAATTCCTGGAGCCTTGTGTTTCACCAGTTCTTTCAAGGCAGCTTCCACTTCATCCTTCAACACCATTGGTTCCTCTTCATATGCAACCTCTTGGAATGGTTGGTCATCTACCAATTCTTTCTTGCATAATGACTCTGTGTATTCTTCCCATCTTCTTTTGATGTTTCCTGCATCATTTAATATTTTCCCAGTAGAATCTTTCACTACTGCCACTCGAGGCTTGAATTTTTTCTTCACTTCCTTAAGCTTGAGAAACACAGAGCATTTTCTTCCCTTTTGGTTTTCTGCCTCCAGCTCCTTGCACATGTTATTATAATATTTGTTTTTGTCTTCTTGAGCTGCCTTCTGAAATCTTCTGTTTAGTTCCTTAACTTCATCATGTCTTCCTTTTGCTTTAGCTGTTAGACGTTTGAGGGCAAGGTCCAGTGTCTCTTTTGACATGTAATTTGGACTTTTCTTTTTTTCTTGTCTTTTTAAGAACTTTTTGCTTCCTTCTTGAATGATATCTTTTATGTCCTGCCACAACTCTTCTGGTCTCCTATCATTTGTGTCTAATGCATTAAACCTATTTTTGAGGTGTTCTCTTAGCTCAGTTGGTAGAGCGCTGCACTGAAGTCTCTGAGGTCCCAAGTTCAATTCCCAGCACCGCAAAAATGGGAGAAGGACCTGGCAATCCACTCCCAAGGCAATCCCGAAACAGTCTGCCATTGAAAACCCTGTGAGGGTCGCTATGAGTAGGATACTGACCGGACAGCACCTAACAACACAACAAAAACAAGTTAATTGCAGTAGGTAACAATAATTTTTTTAGTGTAGTGGATATGTTGTCCATTAAAAATAGAGGAAGACACATAAGCATCATCCATCCCCAAACTTCTTTGAACTAATTTTCATCCTCCTTCAGAAAAAATTCAGATTCAGAAGTTGATGACACTCTCAAGGGGGCCTTTGTGAGACTGTGGAATATGGGACCCCGATGACCATGCATCACTCAGAAGTGGGAGATCACCACTTTCCATGGATCTGCATAGAACCCGGTATCTTCATCTTGCTGGCATTGCAGGACAGGAAACCAAAAGTGCATCAGGTCAGGGCATCCCTGGCAAGAGCGTTTCCTTCTTGTGACACAAGCAAGGCTTCTGAAAGGTACATTTGTAGCAACACTTGGAGAAATGGGAGAACTGGAGAGGGAGAAAGAACAGAACAAAAGTAGTTCCATAGCTGCCATGAAGGTTGTCTTGTGGTCACATGGAAGGGACCTCACTGTTGACAATGGGGGAAGGAGGGCGTGAAACAAGCTTAGGGCCCATTATTTCTCATGCAGATGTGTCAAAAGAACAAAAACATGCAGTCACAAATATTTGGAAAATGAACAACTAAACCAACCCATGAATAGTTTAGTATAAAAACATTCCTCTTTAACCCTCTAAGTGATTGATCTTATTTAGAATGAATATTAATATTTGCTAATCTATCACAAAGTGTAAGAAATACATACACTCTTTGAAATTTAGAAATTAGACATCATTAGAGAATAAAATTTCCTACCTAAAATCTTTCTGAAGGCAGATGAGTATTTTTCATTTTTTAAAACCTACTCCACCAAAGTTTGGTCACTTCCTAACATCATCATCTCTGAAACACAAATCTTCTAATAATTATAAAAAGGGAGGCTGAGAGTGAGAAGTCCTCAGTTTGGAATTCCTGGGTAAAGTTCAAGGGCCAAGAGGATAGGCATATGTTGGAAACCTGCAGTTAATATTGTTTGATAAAAGACAGAAGGAAATAAGGGGGAGAGGGGCATGGGCTGACATCTATTCCTCATTTTGTCTTAGATTCCCTGGTTGTCACGAGGGACAGATATAAATGGTGAAGAATGGTCCTCAGCCTGTCTGGCTGAGAGTTCCCCTACTGAAGAGCTACAGTACTGTGCTGATCTGGACCACACAGTGTGGAGAAATAAAACCCAGGGTACCTTTTATGTAAAAAGTACAATTTAAGCAACTCTTGAAAAATTATCATTATCCTGAGAAAAGTAAGATATTTGCAATTTGAAGAGTTATGTAGGGCTTACAACCCTAGAGAGACCATTCTTAATGTAGTTTTATCAGAATATCGATAAAATAATTAGATCTTTAAGAACATGCTTCTGAACTCAACTCTTTTTACAAAACACCCCTAGTTAAATAATTTATACATTGATTGAGATATGACTAATTTCAGTTCTGAAATTATTTGAACAAAATGACCCCCAAAGTGGATGGATATTTGATTAAATCAGGGAAATACTGAAAAGGATAAGCATAGTTGCCTGGCTACAAGGAAAGTTGCTTTCTTCCTTATGTGAAATATATGAGTCAATTTGAATTCCCTCCTGCACAGATGACTAGTAGGAGAACACAGTATAACTCAGAAATTGCATTGGTACATTTTTCCCAGCACAACAAAATCATCATGATGGAATCAGCACTAAGCAGTTGTGGGTGAATTTAGATACAGCTACATAGAAATTCTTAGTATTTATAAAGTTTTTAATAAAAAGAAAAAAAAACTTACAAATGTGACTTCATTTAATGGGAATAGTTGTTGGTTTAAGTAGGTGATGAAACTGAAAAACGTCTTCCTTTTATAGAATCAATGGATTTAAGAGGAAGCCCATATCCTGAGTCAGATTTTAATAAAAATAGTCTCTGTTAAAAAGAAAATATCCTCTAAGAAATGTATCCCATAAAAGCACCATCTTAACATCTTAAGATTGCAAAAGTTCAACTGTCTGTAAATGACACTTGGTGTAAATGCTAAGAGAGCTATAATTATGCCAGAAATTTTATTATGATTATTTCATATTGATTTTGCTATTAGTGTTCTGGGCTGGAATTTAGCTCAGTGGGTAGAGTGCTGCGCTGCAGTCTCTGAGGTCCCAAGTTCAATTCCCAGCACCGCAAAAATGGGAAAAGGTCCTGGCAATCCACTCCCAAGGCAATGCCAAAACAGTCAGCCATTGAAAACCCTATGAGGGTCGCTATGGGTCAGATTCCGACTTGACAGCACCTAACAACAACAACAACAATTAGTGTTCTAGGGCTGGGGTTTAGCTCAGTTGGTAGGATGCTGCCCTGTACTCTCCAATACCCTGGGCTAGATCCCTAGTACCACAAAAAAAAAGGGAGAAGGACCTGGCAACCCACTCCTGAAACAATCTGCCATCAAAAACGCTATGAATAGCAGAGAAGCACTGACAATAGTGTCGGTCATGGCACAGTGCCAGGGAATGTTTCATTCTTTTGTACATAGGGTCACTATGAGCCAGACTCAGTTTGATGGCCCCTAACCACAACATTAGTATTCTGGTCACAGTGTTCTATGGTTTCAATGATTTACCTTCATGGTAGTTTTCTGATTAGCACCTTTATTTTTATGACAAAATTTTATAGCCTCCAAGATTTTTCAGGATATACATAGCCTGTTAGCATCCACACATATATTTTCTCCTGAAACTCATGTCAGTAATCCCCCCAAGTGGCTTAATTCCCTAGATGCCTAAATTTGAGCTGTGAAAATTTCTTTGCCACTAGGAAGAGGTTCAATATTTCTCACAACCTGTTCTGCCATCTGATGGTAATGGTGCATACTCAGAGCAGTGCCTATGCAGGGGAGGGTCACATTTGGCTAATCTGCCCCAAGCTGCAGAACAAAGCATAAAGCAAACTTGAATGTGATCAATGGTCAAATGCTGTCAGTATCTCAGAAATTAATTCTCTCCAGTTCTTTTCATTTGCTTTTGGGAATGTATAAATAGGTACAGAAGGGTTGGATTTTTAGCTAAGAAAGATGCTATTGTGGTGACTATGACTTATCTGGTACATGCTGAATCTTAGTATGCACTGTGTACTCCAGCGCCATCCAGCAACCCTCCCAACAGAATGCTGCAGTCCTCGATTCATGATGTGCTAATCACTTTTCTTCTGCATTTCTCCCCTAAGAACATAACCAAGGATGATAGCCAATTTTACATGTGTAATATACTATCAGAATCTCTCTAGATAAATACAAAACTCAGTTCATATTCAGTATAGTGTCACACATGGAAGTATAGTGCTTAGCATGAATTGCCCAGAGTTATTTTTGAAAAACAAAAGATTTCTGAAAGTGACAACAAAAAATGATTCTTCTCCTTCTAATTTCCATTACATCTGTTGAACTAAGTCAGGATTAGTATGGGAAGGAATGAGTGTTAACCCCATATGCATTTTTTGGGTGACGTGTTTGTCTGTTTCTATAAAATTGATGCTTTTCTTCCAAATACACCTTATTCTCATTTCTAATCTACAGCCTTTCAACAGTTTTAGAGGGCTACAAAATCAGATGTGGATTAGATTTGCACAGAGTACTCTCTCCATTGTGCTCCAATCCACATGTGATTCTAATCCACATCTAATTTTTCTTTCTTTCTTTCTTTCTTTCTTTTTTTTTTTTTTTTTTGCTGTACAGAGGGTTGAACCCAGGGCCTCGTGCCTGCATGTTTTGCAAGTGCTGGACCACTGAGCTGCACCCCCAGTCCATTTTTTTTTTTCTTTTACTTTTTGAGACAGAGTCTCACTAAATTACACAGACTGCCTCTGGTCTCAAACTTGCGATCCTCCTACCTCCGCCTCCGGAGTCGCTGGGATTACAGGCGTGCACCACTGCGCACGGTGTAATCCATATCTGATTTTGTAGCCCTCTAAAACTCTTGAAAGGGGGTGTATGAGAACTAAAGATATATGATGAGCATTAAAGTTTCAGAACTCATTTCTTATTTGATGCGTGTTTGTCCCCAGTTAAGTTTTTACACTCTTTCTAGAGTTGTTAGAATCACCATCAACCCTGGATCCTTGATAATCAGCAGAAAATAATTCATTTTTTATAAACAATACCAAAGTTGTTTCTTGATTGTCTTCTCCTATTGCTTTTCTGAACCATGTCTGAATCTCTGGTGGAAATAATTTAAAACATACTGAGGATGTCTGTATGTTAAAAGGATAATAAAGAAATGGTTATTGAATCAGCACATTAGTGGTTAACCTTTCTATTTGCTTATCATACAATGGGAACTGCTGTTTACTTTATATTCGGCAAAGGACAGGCCCACTTTCTGTCTCCAAATAGTTAAAGGAATTAGATGAGAAATTATTCCAAATGAACTGTACACAGTTTGATTAGCCTAGCTGCAGAGTATAGTTTCTGAAAAAAGAATCATCAACATTCAGAGGTCAAATGCATTCCTTTTAAATAATAAACTGGAGCCCCAGATGCTGCATGCAGTGGAATATTAGTATGTACAATTCTTGCTAGCAATGCGTAAGTATTTTAATTGGCTGGATATTTAGGATGGGTTATTTTAAAGCTGTCCCACTTAACATCACAACATTGCAAAGAGGCTTTGTTTAAATGGGTCAGAATCAATATTCATACTTAAAGGAGAACAGACTTTTACAACACTGATCACAATATTACCTGTTAAGACCTTAACAACTTAAAATGTTCCTTCTTATATGTAATGTCACTTTTTCCTCACCACAGACATATCAGGTATGCAAGGGGGAGCAATATTTTTCATCAAAAAATGGCCTAACAAGAGCATCCATTTTGTAATCACAAAGATAAGCATATAAAATTATACAAGGGATACACACACATTTCTTGAGATTATATGAACATGGTAAGCATAAGTCAAATGTGTCTGTTGTTACTATTTAATAGACTTAAAGTAGCCTAATATTAGAAACAGGAGAAAGACCCAGCAACCCACTCCCAAAAATCAATCTGCCATTGAAAACCCTATGAACAGCAGAGAAGCACTGACAATAGTGTTTCACCTGTTGTATGCAGGGTCACTATGAGTCAGATACCGATTCGACAGCACCTAACAACAATAATATTAGAAATGAAAAAAAAAATCATGCACAAGGGTAACATCCCTAGTTTCAGGGGATCTGAATGTATTTCCAACACCTAGGGTACTCTAGCACTAAATGCATCCAAATTTATTTCAGTTGATCAGTTGTTGGAGTGTGTATATGTGTATGTACATGTATGTAAAAAGCAATCTGGAATTTATTACTTGCAAAATATGTAAGAAAACTATTTTGAAAAGAATTTGAAAAATGAAGGTGTGTCCCATATGATTTGCATCTTTACCAATAAGACCTTCAAGCAGTCTCAAACTGGTGCTTCCACAGTGCTATTAGGAGTGCAAATGTGATTGTAGCAATCTGTAGCCATTTTATTTCACTTTCAAATTTTTATTCTATAATTCTTTTCAGAATGAGAGTGGCTATGTCAAGTATGGTGTGTTATTTGTGTTTTACTGAATTTTCATAAGGAATGAAAATTTTAATACAGAAAAGTAGATCTGGTCTGTGAGGAGAGAAAACATTCAACAACAGAGATGTCAACAAAGCACTAATCTATGAGTACCACTTGACTGACCACAGGAAATATTGCCCCACTCTGGCTTCAGGTAGTATGTAGACAAAGGCAAGATGAGCTAATAAGCAAGAGGCATGTAGTATTTGATAGTATAAATGATTGACACTGTAGATTGCTAAGTATCATAGGTGCTTGTCTGAGTCCTTTACTTCTTAAAAAATAGAAGTAGAAGTTAGCAAAAACAATAAAACAACAGATGTTCAAGCCCAAATTCAAAACCAAAGGCTTCCTTCTTCCCTTGTCTTTCCTCTTCCCTTTTCTCTGCCTGACTCCAAGCACACCTTTCCAGCTCATTACTGCAAATCATTTGAATTCCAGCACACAATGTCACCTGCTCTGTAATCTGATTACTTTATGGAGGAATTAGTATGTATATTTAATGTAGAGGGGTTTTAATCTTGATGAAAATAATCCTAAGGAACTGTGATAGGGCCGCTCATATGTCTGGCAGATATGCCAGTAACATGCTAATAAATGACAGCTGATTTATGTATCTGGATTCTTTTATTTATAAAAATAGCAAGTGGACTGATTTTTGATATTAATAATACAAGTGAATCCACTTTGATTAGACTTCTGTGGAGAGCTGTGCATATCCGGCATTACAATTAAATCTTGTGATGTGGAATGGGAATGACATGCTAATGAAGCAAGCCAGTGAGCCTGAACCAAGAGTGTCCAACATCATTATGGGATATCTTAGATGAAGAGTAATTATAAGAGGAACACTGAAATGTCATTAAAAATCTTCACTAAGAGATTTAACCTACTATTTCGTACTAATGCTGGATTTTTTTTTTAAGCAACATAACTGAATACAAAGTTCCTTTTCAGAATTTACAGGAAAAGGTTTTAAATAGGTCTGGATTTAAGAAAAGAAACAATCTTAGTATCCTAATTTAATTTGCTACATCAAAATTCAATGGTAGTATGTAATTGAAATCTCTTTTTAATAATTTCAGATGAATTAGCAATTAGGACTTGATCCGGTTTCCATGAAATTTAATAAAATTGAGGGTTGAAGCCCTTGAAAATTTTTATTCTTTTCATTCCATTAGCACAATATATCGAGTCTAAATGACTCTGTCAGTTAGTATGGTACAGTCTTTGTTTATTTATGAGAATTTGTTTCAAGGAAGTTCAAAAGAGGTACTAATGCATATTCATAGAATTTAGTTTATAATATATGAATCAAGACAGCCCTCAAAGCTTAAATACTCTCCTTTTCTTGGAAAAAAAATATATATCCTACTCTCACCTTCATGACCAGATGTGCTTCTGAGCAATTCTCACTCGGGCTCTGCCTGTGTGTGATTCATCATATCCCCCACCTCCATGGGAGAAAGACTTCTCGATGACAAGTCGCCACTGGGCACCTTTTGAACAGGACATGGAGAAAGATGAAACAGTGCCAACTCCCAACAACATAAAATGTGGACATTGAACACTGACTCCAAATTCATAAATCCAGGAGCCCAAAGTATAAGAAAATATGACGAAAACAGTAGTACCTATCACACTGCCGTGGCGCCCAGCAGGAAAAACAGAGTGCTTCTCAGTGGCAAACAAATAAATTACGCACATGCTGAAAAACCAAAAGAAATATGCCAAGCATTTGTTCCCTGTCTCCAGGCTCTTTGTGAAGAACTGCAATTACGCTTAACAAAAACAGCATAGAACTAGTTGGCATCACTCTGAGACATAAATGCGTTTCTGTTCCAAATATGTAGCATTTTCAGAATGTTTGTATGTATTATGTGCAATTTGTTCAGTGTATCATTCTGGGAAAACCAGGTCCTGGCTGAGTAATTATGAGGAAGGTAAACAGTATTTTCTGACTGTGAGCTTCCATTTCTGAAGTTGGAGCAGAAAATTCTTATTATTTATTTACCTTTTTGAGGAAACATTACCAACACAGGCCTTGCCTGTTTCCTTTCGTCAAATGAGATTTTGACAAATGAAGTCTCCTCGTTGTTTTTTTGTAATGAGCCTCTGGAGGAAACCCTCTTGGACAATGGTTGACTCTTGACTAAACTGTGAATGAGGCAAAGACAAGCTAGCTCGCTAGATTTCTGTAAAGGAAATAACGCGGACTCCCTAAGATCCTTATTAGAAGAGCCTGAGGTTTCCTGCTCAGAGAAGTTTTGTTCAACAAATCTTTAGCTGCATGATCTAGTGTAGAAGAGAGGCTCACAGCAATACCTCACTGTGATATTTTAAGCGCTATGATAGCGTGAAACGCTTGGTGTTTATGGGAGCATCTGGAGTGGACCACTGAGTAACAAGGCATGAAATGTGAGCTGGGGATGGCTGAAGGAATGGTAAGCTAAGAAGGGCACTGCAAGCGGATGAAAAATTATGCCAAGGATTTGGAGCCCTGAATCTGAATGGTGCATGTTAAAGAGACATCAGGAATGACAGCCAGCAAGAAGAGGAAATGCATGCAAGGATCCTATGGCATTTAGACCACAAAGGACAAGGCGGAAATGGCAGCAGATTGAAAAAAAGAAGGGATGTAAGGGCCAGGGCTTAGAGGACCTTCATATATCACATAAGGCAAATCAGACTTCATTTTGTAAGTGCTGGGCAGCCACTGGAAGGTCTTAAGACAGGGGAAAGCATGGCCCAGTGTGCATTTTAGGTAGATCACACATTTTCTACGTACCAGCTTTGCTTGAACCATTGTATCTCCTGAATGCCCTTTCTTGGGTTTAACAGGTTCAGTTTCTGATAGTTTGATGACTCTAGGGGTCTGGGGTTTAGCTCCATTAGTAAAACTCTTGTTCTGCCTGCTCTGAGGCTCTGGGTTTCATCCCCTGCACCACAAATCCATTAGAAGGACTTGGCAGCCCACTCCCCAAACAATCATGAAAAACAAAAATCAGCCTTTGAAAACCCTATGAACAGCAGAGAAGCACTGGCACAGTGCGGGACATGGGACAGTTTTGGGGAGTGTTTCATTATGTTGAACACAGGGTCGCTATGAGTCAGATCTGACTCAAGGGCACCTAACAACAACAACAATGGAACCTCAGTGGTATTTCTACCAATAATGCTGAAATAGCATTTTGAGGTGTATTGAATTATCATAGCTGTCACGATGGTTGTTCCGTTCATCTTGCAACACTGCTCTGGCTTCTATAATATACTTTTAATTTACAGCCATTTAAAGCCTTTTATTATTCAAAAAAAGCAAGTAAATCCTGAGGTAGGCCAAATTCCAAGCTAGTGAATCTAGATACAGCCAAAGCCCTGCCACTGAAGCCAGTTTTACAGGTTACCCTTCATTTTGTGCCTTTCTGATGTGCAAACACTTTTACCTGACACCACCCCAGGAATCCCCATGTGTTTGTCAGCTTGTTGTGCCATGGGGGCTTGCATATTGCTGTGATAAGTAAAGCTATGCCACTGATATTTCAGAAAGCAGCATGGGCACCCATGGTGGACAGGTTTCAACTTCCAGATTAAAACAGACTAGGTAGAAGGAACCAGCAGCCCACTCCCAAAACAATTAGCCCATGAAAACCCTATGAATGACAGAAAACATTGTCAGATACAGTGATGGCAAATGAGACCCCCGTGTTGGAAATTATTCAAGAAATGATGGGGAAGAGTTGCCTCCTCAAGATAGTTGATGCTCTTGGTACTTTCAAGTCAGGTCCAACTCATAAAGACCCTATGTGCAGCAGACTGAAACACTCCCCCACTCTGTGCCAGGCATACAATCCTTTATGTTTAAGCCCATTGTGGCAAAGACTGTCCATCCATATAGTTGAGGATCTTCCTTTTTTTCATTGGCCCATCACTCTCCCAAACATGATATCCTGCTCCAGGGATTGGTCCCTCCTGACAATATGTCCAAAATAGGTATGATACAGTCTTGCCATCCTTGCTTCCAAGGAGCACTCTGGTTGCACTTTTTCTAGGAAAGTTCTGTTGTTTTTTTCAGTCCATGAAATATTCAATATTCATCTCCAGCACCATAATTCAAAAACATTAATTCTTTTCCTGTCTCCATTATTTAATGTCCAGCTTTTACAACCATATGATGTGACTGAAAATACCATGACATGAATCAGGTGCCCCTTCATCTTCAATACAATATCTTTGCTTTTCAAAACATTTAAAAAGTCTTTAGGAACAGATTTTTAAGTTGACCTTAATGATGGAAATGGAGTAAAGCCCCTGGGACCTCCTTTTGCTGATGTGACATGACTCAAGATGAGAAGATATATAGTGGCTACAACAATGTGCTCAAACATAATAAAGACAGTATGTATGACACAGTGTCAGAGAATGTTTCATTCACTTATACATAGGGTGGCTATGTGCCAGACTCGACTCCATGGCACCTAACAACAACAACAACACTCCAAGAAAAGGGAACGAATGCAGGAGGCTATTCACAGAAAAAACTATCATTTTCAGAATAGAGTTACTAACATCCTTCTACATACGTAATATCCAATTTTAGCAAGATTTCTTCTGAAACATTGATCATTTTGTAAAAGTTGGGGAGAATGAGGGTGGACAAGAACCAACAGGAAAAACAAAAGAATAAGAAAGTCAATACTGACAAAATTAGAAATCAAACAACACAGTTTAAAGAGAAAACCTAAATTTTTAATCATTGGTTGTCTTGCCAATGGTCTTCAAAATGCCTGTCAAGATCACTAAATTCTCCAACATTTTAATATGAAAATTTTCTACCTGCCTTCAGTTTTCACTTTATTTATTATTTAACAGTCTAGGAAGTATAAGGAAACATCTTGCACTTAATTTGAAAGGAAATATCTTAGTGCAGTCTTTTAGGTACAATTTGAAACCTTTCTGTCACTGGAGGGCTTTCCTCAATTCTACTTTGAATTCTCCGTCTGACCTACTTATCTGGAGGTTTCCCAGTAAAAATTCCTTAGTACTTTCTCTGTGGGGTTGGAAGAGGAGAGAGGTGGAGTAGAAAAGAGGTGGGAAAAATCTGAGGGTATTATCCAGCTACTGAAAATGGAGAACAGAAGGAAGAAGAGGAGGAGACAGAAGAAGATGAGAAGACATAAAATAGGTAAAAGCCAGGGTTGGTTAAGCACATGGCAGGCAGAGAGTCCTTCACCAATGGCTCCCTGATAAAGTAGCCATCTTTCTCCCCATCAGCCACCTCCTTCCCTCCTACACTTCAATGAACTTTCCTTTTTTCATTTCTGAGGGTTGAAGCCAGGGAATGCTAGGCAAGTGTTCTACCATTGAACTGGACCCCTAGCCCCTTATTATTTAATTTTTATATGATAAAGGGTCTTGCTAAATTGCACAGGCTGTCTTTGTCCTTAAACTTGTGATTCTGCTGCCTTAGCCTCCCAAATTGCTGGGATTACAGGCATGTTGCAGCCACTATATTTCTTCTCATTTTGAGTCATTGCCACAGTATCAAAAGATATTCCAGAGGCTTTACTCCATTCCAATCATTAAGGTCAACTCTACTTTGAGGAGGCAATTCTTCCCCAGGCATCATTTGAATGCCTTCCAACCTGGGGGTGGGGATCACTTTCTGGCATTATATTTGACAGTGCTTCTCTGTCTAGTTATAGGTTTTTCAATGGTTAATTATTTCAAGAGTGGGCTGCCCAGTTCTTCTTCCTTCTTTGCTACCACTGAATGGCTTTTCTAAATTTCTAATCAGAAGAATGAAATAAAAGTGAAAATTATAATATAATATGAAAAATGTACAGGTAAAGTAATACATATGAACAGAAAATTTATGAGATCATATTTCCTTGGGGCTTAATCATAGGATGTGATAGTTTACCTCACACTTGAGTCATGGTAGGGTTTTGGAAGATAGAGCAAAACAAAAAAGGCTATTGAATGAAGTGATCTACCATTCTTGTAGTGTTTTTCATCAAGAAATGACTTAATGATATCTGCTTTATCAAAGGCAACTAAGATAGGTAAGGAAATCAAAAAGTGATTTTAAGACCTAAATTCAACATTATACTGAAGCAATACTGGATTACTGCTTAGCTTACTTAACCAGAAAATTGATTTGGCCAGATAATACATTTACTGAATAATCTGTTGGCACTTTTATTATAAATGCATTCATGGGGAAAAGCACCTAGCATCTTATTCAGAAATGTGAGAGTTCTTCCCAAAATGAAATACATCAATTAATACATCAATGAATGCCTAACAGGTGCTGCCTTCATGTGCTAGCTATTTCCCGATAGCTAGGTAGGTTTTAAGGTTAATGTAGTGATATCATAATCTGTAGCTTCCAGGGGAGGCTGCAGCCATTTCTACTGAATATCCTAATGTGGGTGTGCAAAGTTCCCCCAGAGATGAAACAATAACTGGCAGCAGAAAAATCTGAACTCATTTACTATTCAGAGAAAATGTGGTGTGTTCTGCACTGGACTCATCTTCTGAGAAGGTGTAAGGTGAAGGCTTCACTGTGAATTGTCAGATCCGCTTTTCCAGGAAGGATGTTTGAATTATAATAGAAAGAAGAAGGTGTGGATTTGAAAAAAATGAAGAAAATCATATTAGAAACAAATGAACATGGTGTCAAGGGTCTTATCATTGGAGGACAAATGATAGCCAGTCCTCAAAGTACAGCCTATGGAGGGATTGAGTTATAAGAAGAAAAGATTGGAAAGAAGAAAATTCAGAACACTGGGAGATCTTTCAGGAGCTTGCTCTGTGGCTATGACATTATGGCTCCATGAATTCAAGGCAAAAATGAACAGTGATTCTGCAGGTTTGGGGCACACATCATCTCTAAGGTGGACTTGAAGGATGCAGTTAGTTCAGAGTAGTGGAGATGAAGGTGACAGCTTTTTCTTGAATGAAGTGGACCAGGCAGACATGTTATCTCCAGTAAAGAATTTAAAGGCATTAGGTAGACCTCAAAGTTAAACATGTAGTTATGACTTTGAATTGAAGGTTTTCAACACAATGATCGACCTGTGCACTTTTGTATATTCCTACTTGAATAAAAATGTGTCAGATATTTCTAAGAAGAGATGATAATAAAGAATAACCTGGAGAGTTTTCTTCTGATAAATAGCAATGTGTCCCCAGCCACTTAGGTCATAAAAAAATAGAAATATAGTGATATGATTAAAACACTGTATTTGACTACATGACTTTTGTGGACCTCTATTTTATAATGATCTCCATTTTATTTTCTCTCCCCATCACTATGATCTTATTAAATATATTTCTGCTGATATTGTTACTGGGTTTCCTTCAGTGTCTTGAATACTAGACATCTATAGTCCACTGTCAGTCTGAAAATGAAGAAAGATGGCAACATAAAGGCTGATGACATTTAACAGCTTTATAAACAAAGTAAAATTCAAATATTAAAATACAGTCTTCCATTTTTCCTTGTAGTATATATAGATCCTCAAATTGATTTGAATAATCTGTCCTGGTCAGGAGCACACATTCTAGCTGTGGGATTTACAAATAGTCCCACCAATAGGACTGTTCCTTTTACAGTCTTAATATTTGCCCTTTATTGCTTACATTGTAGCAGAATTCCTTGAAACTTGTGAATATCCTTGGAAAAAAATGTACTTGAAAAGAAGTAAAGATGTCACATTGAAGAAGAAGGTGTGCCTGACTCATGCCATGGTATTTTCAGTCTCATCATATAGTTGTGAAACCTGGATGTTGAATAAGGGACACAGGAAATGAAGTGATGCTTTTGAATTATGGTGCTGGGGGCAAATACTGAATATATCATGGACTTCAAAAAGAACCAACAGACTGTCCTAGAAGAAGTGCAACCAGAGTGCTCCTTGGAAGCAAGGATGGCTAGACTGCATCTTATTTATTTGGACTAGCAGGGACCAATTCCTGGAGAAAGACATCGTGTTTGGGAGAGTGGTCAGTCAAATTTTAAAAAAAGGAAACCCCTGAAATAGATGGATTGACACAATATCTGCAACAATGGGCTTAAACATGTAAAAGATAGTGTGTCTGGCACAGAGTAGGAGAGTGTTTCATTTTGTTGTGCATGAGGTCGCTATGAGTTGAACTGACTTGACAGCAACTAACAATATTGTAACTTTTTCTAAGTATTATTAGCAATGCAACTAGTTGTTGTTAACAACAAACAATGCGACTTTTCTTATGTTAGTTGGGAAATACGATGAGAAGCCCATTTTTTCCCTTGTATCATTCCATAGCTCCCTAAACTTAACACAAATGAGCAAAGACTCTTGTGAAAATAATGATGTGTGTTTCATGGAATGATCCAGTTATATCAGGATAAATTTATTCCAGCTCTCTTGTTGTTGCTGCTGGTAGTGGTTTTTTGTTGGGGTTCACTCTAGCTTGGCAGGGTAATGGAATTTGCCTCAACACGGGTACTCGGGGACCCTTGGAAATAGGCAAGAGCTGGTGGCACCAAAGAAGGACTTCAGGAGCCTTCTCATAAATAGGAACAGAATTTATTAAGCTGCACCTACCAACGTGAACAAAAGGGGGGTGCAGCACAATGACGCTCAATGAAGGTATCCCAAGGTGTGTCTCCTGTTGCCTCTTGCAGCTTGCCTTCTCTACTCTCCTCCTCCTCAAGGTGTGGGAAGAAAAACAGAGAGCTCCTCATGTCTTGCTTAGAGCCTTAGCTGCTTCGGAGGCTCTGGGCTTGACATGGAGTCTTGCTGGTAGTTCTCAGATGTCTTCACTGGTGGTGCTGGAGGTTGCAGGTCTCAGGAGTAGGGTGTGGGGGTCAGGTTTGAAAGGGCTCAGAGAGCAGGTGAACAGGGGAAGATCAAGAACATAAGGGACAAAAAGGGTGCTAATAGTTTCAGTGGTGGTTTATATAGCTTCTATGAAGGGGGCATGGACCCAGAAATAGCCAATCAGGGAGCAGCTTAAACCAGGTGTGGCAATTATGTAACTAGGGCTTTGAAAAAGAAAAATTTTCATGGGGGGGTTAGGCACAGGTCAGGCCAATCACCGAGCTTCCTTTTCTGATCAATCAGGTGGCTCTGGGCAGGCAATCAGATTGAAAGAGGCCACATCAGAGCTGGGCTGTTTGGGGGCCATCTTGGATCACTCAATGGGAAGGGTAAGAGTAAAGTAGGTGAAGGGTGAACTGGGACTTGGGTAGCCATATTGGCTCTTAGTGAGTCAAATAGGTCTCAGACAAGGTTCCTGGGTTAAAGGTGACAAGAGGTAGGAGGGGTAGGAACAGGGAAGGATCTGGGGAGGGCTCAGACCTTCATCTGGACCAAGCAAGCCTCAACCGGGCACCCTCCTGATCCACCCTGGGGGTGTCCAGGTAATGCCCTACAGTTTTCTAAAAGTATGTTTTCTCACTAGCTGTCCCCACCTCATTTTCCACAGTACTGCACTATTCCTAGGGGGATCAATAACTCCACTCTCTGTTTTTAGAGGGCTATCTAACTTCCCCAGACCATCAATAAATGTTGTGATAATATTTAAGGGGGACATGTCAACACTGGTGAAGAGTGCTGAAGAGTATGGAAGGTGTGCTTCATGGGATGGGTGGACCAGGAACTGTGATTGTCATGTAAACTTTACTTGCCCAATAGCAGTGAGAAAACCAGTTGATTTTGTTTGGTTCCACGGAAAGGAACTCTACAAACTCTGCCTCAGCTTCTCCATGATATTTATGTCTGTCTTGATTGAGGTAGAATGTCTAAGTGCCACATCCATTGACATCTTACCTTTGACTTGCAAGAACATATTTTGGAAGCTAACTAAATGTTTCCTGTTTAAAAAGATTTTTAAAATTGCAGTGCAGGTGACCAAACCCAGGGTGTTACATGTGTTAGGTAAAATGCTCTACTAGAGCTACACTTGAGCCTCTGCTCTAACAGTCCAAATTTCCCCCAGACTATGAGGAATCTTCTGGCCAGGAAAGGGTGTGGGACAGGGGCAGGTACAGGGAGATTAGTATTTCCAAACTTTCTCACTCCACCTTTATGAAATGATGCAGACCATGGATTGCCACTTCCCTTGGGATAATAGTGTAATTGGAGCCTTTGGAATGCCAGATGTTCTGGATAGCTATTACCTTAGGTTCAATATCATTTATTTGGGTGAAAGAATACTGTATGATTATAGCTTGTTTCATCAGGACCAGAACTATGATTATAAACTCATCACCTTCAGTCCCCTGAAATCAGTCCCTAGAGGGCAAATTAGCTTTCCCTTCCTCACATATCAGTGGTGAACAAACTTTGCTGCATATTACAATCACCTGGGGGAACTTTGAGCAGTCTTCTTCCTACATATTAAAACGTAATGTTTTTAGGCAGAATCAGTCATCTACACATCCCAGTGTATAGCCACAGTCCATTAATGAGTGGAAGACTTCTGTGTGATATTCAGGTAGAGTAACTTTTTTTAAATGGAAATAGTAGTGGGAAAACCTAGAGTGATTGAGGCTTAAGTGGGCAGAAAGAAACATGAGAAGCAGCAGGCTTTACAAGCAAGTGGAGAGATGAAGAATGGGGGTAGAGGTATGACACATGTTGATGACTTTAATTGTTTCCCCAAGTGCCAATATGTGATTGGCAACCAATGTTAAGATAGTATTATTAGCTGGATTGTGCCTCCCAATTCATATATACTAAAACTGTATTTCTCAGTATCACAAAATATGACTGTAATTGGAGATCCTTGTAGAGGTAACTAAGCCAAAATGAGGCCATAAGGATGAGTCCTAATGCAGTCTGATTGGTGTGTTTATGATTAGACATTTGGATAGAGAGATATCAGGAGTGCTCAGGGACAGAGCAACACCATTTAAGGAGGCAGAAAGATAGAGGCCTCAGAAGAACCCCACCATACCAACACTTGACTCTTAGACTTCATGTCTACAAAACTACCAGAAAGTAAGTTTCTGTTTTATAAGCCACACAGTCTGTTTTATTTGTTCTATGGATGCCATGGCTGGGAATTAGCTCAGTTGGTAGAGCACTGCACTGCAGTCTCTGAGGTCCTGAGTTCAATTCCCAGCACCGCAAAAATGGGAGAAGGACCTGGCAATCCACTCCCAAGGCAATCCTGAATCAGTCAGCCATTGAAAACCCTATGAGGGTCACTATGAGTTGGATACCGAATCAACAGTACCTAACAATAACAACAACAACAACATGGATGCCATAAGAAATGAATACAGATGGTATTTTATTGATTGATTTGTTTTTTTCTTTTTATTCTTTTGAGACAGGGCCTCACTATACAGTCTAGACTGGCCTTGAACACATGATCCTCCTATCTCACCCTCCCAAGTGCTGGGATTATAGGTGTATGCTGCTGTGCTGGGCCTTTACAGATAGTATTTAAAATTGTAACAATAAACATTTGAAACATTATTAGGTCTGTTGTTGTTGTTAAGTGCCCAACTCATAGCGACCCTCATAGGGTTTTCAATGGCTGGCTGTTTCGGGATTGCCTTGGGAGTGGATTGCCAGGCCCTTCTCCCATTTTTGTGGTTCTGGGAATCGAACTTAGGACCTCAGAGACTACAGAGCAGCACTCTACCAACTGAGCTAAATCCCAGCCCTTATTAGGTCTAGGTTTTATTATATCAGAAATGCAACTTGTCTTAATCAAAGTAATGTTCTCAAAGATTTTCAAGTAATTTTAGAGCTGTTTTTATGGAATAAAGTAAACATAAACTATTTCTCAACTACCTGGCTTATTTTTTGCCCTCTATTTACCTAATTAAATCCTATCCAATCTACAAGATCTAGTACAAAGTCTTCCCCTTCCAGGAAGTCCTCTCGGGTCACTCAAATGCTCAGTGTTTCCTCCTTTCCTGGAACCCTTAGGCCCAGTAATCTATGTCATAATATGATCTGGGATAATGCAATTATTATTTCATCTACGATATAATTTTCCTTATGTCCTGATCTCCTTTCTCCCCTTATAAACTCCTTAGGTGTAGGGCCCATGACTGCTCATTTTCTATATCTCCTATGGCATCTGATAAAGTTCTTCCAGAACACTGATTGATAAGTAATTAAGAAGTTTTCCATAGACACAATCACACTTTGTACTGGAGCTTAATTATATTTCCAAAGGTCAGACGCATAATAGAAAGTTATTCTTTCTGCAACAGCTGTGTCACCATCAGCCATCAGCATTTTAACATTGATGAGCACTCATAAGTAACTTTGAAACCTTCAAATAGTTATTTTCTAAACCCAAGTGAGGTTAAAAGATAGTGGAGAAAGAATACAACTTCAAGGACATTATTTTGCCATCTTTTACACTTGGATGTGCTCCAGTAAGCAGATGACAAACATCTTCTACAAACAATATCGAGACCAGTGCTAATGACTAGATTTAAGAATTCAAAATCTTCCTACTTAGGCCTTATTCTAGTACCACTTTAGAAAGTTACATTGAGGAAACACTGTCCTTGCACATTTTCGGGTGACAGAATCCATCACAGTTCAGTGGGTCACAACATTAGCTAAAAAATTCTAAGACTAAGTCACCATATTTTATTGACCAATGAAGTGGAACTGAATTATTCTTATCCTAAGTTTTAATAATATTCCCATGTGTCTATTTGCTTTGTGATATGACTAAACACAGGATAATAGTGTTACGTGAACTACTTTTTCTGTGGAGGCAGTACAGAGAGGGCACAGAGAGACCAAAGAAAGGGTGCTACCAAGTAATCACTGAGTTTATTGGGATTGCTTACACAAGTGTGAATGACTCACAGGCAGCATTTATGGGCAGCTATACCACATGGGAAGAATCTCGCCAAAGAATCATGCTAAGGAATCCCATAGGGAACTACATGACTGAAGAGTTCCTCCAAAGAGTCCCACCCCTAGACAATTGTTTGCCTCTTATGTAGGAATCTTGGGGGGAAGAGGGTTTCATGAGGGCCTGAAGGGGGGGTCTCATGGCCCTCCCCCACCTACCATGAGGAAATGCTAAGAGGCTGGATCTCATGACAGCCTCATCTTGTGAGCCCCAGCTCCCCACACAAGGGAATGCTATCAAGTCCTCTACTATTAGAAACCCAACTATTAGCCATGTAGTTGATTTCCTTGCCATGACTTTCTGAGGTCAATAAGTTGTTTGTTTTAAGACAATGATAGTTACATCCATCCTGGAGGACATAACAACACCACAGATGACCTAGTCAAAGCATAACTCGCCAGACATCAAAGAAGGTGAATTAGAAGATAATGAGTCAGATTTTGAAGATGTACCCATAGAATGTTCTTGCAATCTTTTAAAAAGAGAAGTGCATCTGTGAAGCATAAATGGTATCAAGAATTGACTGTTGTTGTAGTTGTTAGATGCTGTTGAGTCAGGTCTGACTCATAGTGACCCTATGTACAACAGAACTGATACTGTGTTATGCTTGGCACTATTGTCAGGATTCTCTGCTGTTCATAGGGTTTTCAATGGCTAATTGTTTTTTGAGAATGGGCTGCCATGTCCTTCTCCCAAGCCTATAGCATCTGGTGTTCTCAAGAAGTCTCTCATCCAAGTACTAAACAGGCCTCATTCTGCTTAGCTTCTGAGATCTAATGGTATCAGATGCCAGGATGGTATGGCTATAGCCAAGAATTGACTATAAAGTATTAATTAGCCTTTCATGACTCATATGATCTGTTGCTTATTTTATATACTTTTCCTTTAAGTTTACCTTCATAGCAGAGTTATAGAATACTGAGTGTGAACCATCTTGACAGTTTCGATCTTCTTCTTGAATGTACCAGTTAGCTATTGCTGTGTGACAATACGTAGAAATTAAAACACTATATGACATAGGTCATATAGTAATAAATATTCATTCAGTTCACATATCTGGGTCAGCTGAGGAATGACTAGTCTACGTGAGCTCACCTGGATGGCTGTGCTCATTGTGACTGAACTGCCTGTGTATCTCTCACCCTCTTCTGTAGCTGCTCATGTTTGTTGTCATGGGATGGCAAAGCAGCCAGAGAACAAACCCAATCAAGCCTCTGCTTCTCAAACCTCTCCTTATATCAACTTGGCTAATATCACTTAACAAAGCAGGTCCCATGGTGCTTTAGTCTGTTGGTAACAATATACCATAGCCTAAGAAATAAATAAACAACAGAAATTTATTCTTCACATGTCTAAAATCAAGGAGCCCCACACGTTTGTCAGCTTGTCATGCTATCCAGGCTTGCATGTTGCTGTTATGCTGAAAGCTATGCCACCAGTATTTCACATACCAGCAGGGCCACCCATGATGGACAGGTTTCAGCTGAACTTCCAGACTATGACAGACTGGAGAGAAGGACCAGGAAGCCCACTTCCAAAATAGTCATTGAAAACCCTATGAATAGCAGAAAAGCACTGTCAAATATAGTGCCAGAAAATAAACACCCCCAAGCTGGAGGTCATTCAAGAAACAACTGGGGAAGAGTCACCTCCTCAAAGTAGCATTAACTTTAATGATGAGAATGGAGTAAAGCCTCTGGGACCTCTTTTCACTGAAGTTGTTGTTGTTGTTGTTGTTGTTAGGTGCCGTCGAGTCAGTATCCGACTCATAGCGACCCTCATAGGGTTTTCAATGCCTGACTGTTTCAGGATTGCCTTGGGAGTGGATTGCCAGGTCCTTCTCCCATTTTTGTGGTGCTGGGAATTGAACTCGGGACCTCAGAGACTGCAGCGCAGCGCTCTACCAACTGAGCCAAATCCCAGCCCCTTTCACTGAAGTGGCATGACTTCAAATGAGAAGAAACACAGTAGCTGCAACAACACACTCAAATATTAAAAGAGCATATGCAGAACACAGTATTAGTGTTTCTTTCTCTTGTACATAGGATAGCTATGAGTTGGACCCAACCTGACAGCAACTAACAAGATCAAGTTGCCTGAAAGTTTGGGATCTGGGGACATCCCATTCTCTACTTCCAAGAGAATCCACTGGGGCTACAACCTCTGGAGAGGAGAAACAATGTATCTTCACCTGGCAGAAGGGACAGAGGGACAAGAGGGTGCTCCCCCAACCTGAAGCCCTTTTGTAAGGATGCTAATCCCATACATAAGGAAACAGCCCTCATGACTCAAGCAATTCCCCAAAGGCCACCCATCTTAATAATATTGCATTGTGATTACACTTCAAAATGAATTTTGAAGGGGGCATTATCACACAAACTACAACACATGACTATACCCAGAATATATTTGCAGGTACATATGCTTTGCCTTTGTAGTAGGAGAAGCTTTAAAGTCACACAACAAAGAGAATGGATACTGGGAAGGATAAGGAAGTTATCCTTATCCTTCCCAGGATAAGGGCATTACTCCTATCTGTTTCAAGTTTCAAGTCTTTGCTATAGTGCACATCTGTCATATTTGAGGTGATCCACCTTACTTTTTTTCCTCTCTCCCCTCATTTTAAAAGTAGATTTCCTATATCTTAGGGAAATTTCTATAATATGAGAGGACCTCATCTTCTCAGTGTGCAGATTAGTAATCCCTGGGTTTGTTTGATGTGAGGACACGATCAGATGAAGTAGATGCTGTCTGTGGCCTGGGGCTTCTATTTTCCTGGTTGTGATGCGTCATTAAGACTTGGATGGCAGCAGCAACAGAGAATTTCCAGTGGCTGCCATGTTGCAGTATTCAACAAAAACTCACCGTAGGACTATAACAGTAACAACTGCAATAAAAATAGGTTTCTAACAATTACCACCTGGCCATAATGGTGCTGGATTTCCTTCCAGAGTAGCTCTACATCAGGGATTTGGGCATTTTTCTCCAGCCTTCCTAAATAATCTACTAGCTCTTGGGAACCCTTTACATTTAAAGTGGTCACAGTGAATTTCATGAGCACTATTGGCTACTCTGAGCAGATACTTCATGCAGCACAATTAGCTAGACTTTGGGGAGACATTAATCAGGATCCTTTGGGTTTAAGTGGTACAAATGTGAATGTTTTTGAAGCCTGTTGGGCAGCTTACAGAATAGTGGAATGTCAGGTAAAGAAATAATCTTGGAAAAGGAAAGAACTAGGAAATATCTGAGTGCTTAGGCAGGAAAAAACTGAAGCTCTAAACATTTGGGTGAATTGCCTTTAACCCCCTTTATATAACCCCATATATTCTTAAATATAATCCACACCCTTTCAACAGTTTTAGAGGACTGCAAAATCAAATGCAGATTAAAATTGTGTGTGGATTGAATTCACAGTAGGGAACTCTTGATCCAGCTCTTGACCATGAGACCATGAATCAGACTAAGAAGAGAAAATTTTATGGATTTATGTAATATAAATTTTATGTGACATGAGAAACTTTGGAGATAAAGACCCAAAGAAATAGGTGATTTTGTGTATTTCTTATGCTGGGTTTGATGAAGGGCTGGCGTTTAACTCAGTAGAGTGCTGCTTTGCACTTTCTTAGGCCTCAGCACTACAAAAATGAGAGAAGGACCTTGCAGCCCACTCCCGAAGCAATCCCGAAATTATCAGTCACTGAAAATCTTACGAATAGCAGAGAAGCACTGACATAGTGCTGAGCATGGCAAAGCATGGGGGAGTGTTTCATTCTGTCATAGATAGGGTCGCTATGAGTCAGACTACACTTGACTACACCTAACAGCAACAAAGCTTTAATGAAGAAGTGGATAGTCTTGAGAAGTGAGAGTACACAAAGGGGATATGAACTAATGGCAATGAACTGCAGGAAATTTAGCAAGGCTTATTTGTTCAGATTGGCCAACAACAACAAAAAAGGAAGACCCTCAACAAGATGGGAGTAACTGCAACAATGGGCTTCAACATAGAAAAAGATCATGTGTCTGGCACAGTGTCAGGGAGTGTTTCCTTCTGTTGTATATTGGGTCACTATGAGTCAGACCTGACTCCATGGCACCTAACAACAACTGTGGGGTGCGTTCCTCAGTGGTCCTGCCTGATATTCAGATGGGAGGCACCACCACACACACAGACAACTAAACACAACTCACTAGGGACCCTCGGTTGAGGGGCATGGACTCCTGTGGCCCTTGGGAACGCTGCAAGAAGGGAGAAAGGTAAAGCCTTGGGCACTTTTGCCTAGCAGGGACCAAAAGCAGCTCTTTATTGTCTCTCTCTGCCATGACAAGGGCCCAAGAGGAACCCAAACAAGAGTTAGCTATAGCAAGTGTTAGCAGCCTAAGTGCCGCATCTCTATTGCTGCCTCAGAGGCAGCAGTGGCTTTTCTGCCTCCGTCACTGGGACCACAGACCATCTTCAGCTTGGCCTCTTGGCACTGTGTCCAAGAGGCTTTCCTCAGCTTGCTTGTAGTCTGTCTTTCCTTGAGAGCGCCATCTAGTTATCCTGATCTCAGTGGTCACAAGGAGAGATGCTTCCATGTTGCTGGTCAAATCCAGAGAGAGTCCTTTCCTTGCAGATGGGCAATAGCAGAGAGAGTTCTTTTTTAGTCAGTGCTTTGGCCTGTCAGCGATGGAGTGGCAGAGCAGACCAGCAGCAAGAAACCCCCCTCAGCAGGCAGCAAACAGCCAGCAACACTCAGCATCACAATCAGCAGCATCAGCCTCACATGCAGAGAAAGCTTTTTTTATATAGCCCTTGGGTAACTGCCTCAAGATGACAATCAGTTGAGGGTGTGAGGGGTAGGTGCAACCAATTTAAGAGTGACATTCAAATAAAGAGTGAAACCAGATGTCACTCCTTGAGCAATCAAGGGGAGATCCTTGATTACCAATTAGGAGACAAGATGAAGGCTGGGTAATTCCCTACAAACAACAATCTGTTTAGATGTTTCTCTCTGGACATATGTCTTCAGAGATAAGGATGATCCTTTCTTGTAGGTATAGGAAGGGTCTTAGGACTTGAGTCAAGAAAATAATGGAAGGAGAAGATGTGATGGACCTTGCTGATTCTGTTTCCTCAAATCCAAAGGTGCAATACTTGAAGATAGAGTGTCCTAAACCCATTCAGGTCCAACCAGCTTAGCTTGACTCTCATGCCTGCTCCTTGAATAAAGAAGATAAAGATACCTTTGTGGATGTCCTTTCCCAAGTTTTCACCATTCAGGATAGTGGGAATTCCTCAAATAGAAGTGATAGTACTCAATTAGAAAAGAGAAAAATGACTGCTCTGTTGCTGAAAACAAAACAAAGCAAAACTGAGAATAAGAAGAATAATAAACCAAAATCATATGTCCAGTATAGACCAAAAGAGAATAAAACTTTTTATCTGTTCTATGTTGTTGTTGGGTGCCGTAGAGTCAGGTCCGACTCATAGGGACCCTCACAAGGTTTTCAATGGCTGATTATTCTCAAGATTGCTTCAGGAGTGGATTACCACATCCTTCTCTCATTTCTTTGGTGCTGGGGATTCAACCTGGTTCCTCAGAGAGTGTGGAGCAGCACTCTATCCACTGAGCTAAACCCCGGCCCACTTATCTGTTCTAAGGAGGCATATTTTAGTAGAGAAACTTCATTTACTATTGAATAACAAGGATATCCTTCACTGGATTAATGCCTGCTCTAAACCAGCAAGACTTCATTACAACTTACCTAATTATATCTTCAAAGATCCTATTTCCAAACAAGGTCAGATTCTGAGCTTCAATGCAAATAGGGATCGGGGTTGGGGGGCCACAATCTAACTCATTACAATACCCTCAGACTTTAAAATGAGTTCAAATTTTCACCTCAGGTAAAAATCATCCCCAGAACCACTTTCTCATCCAGACAGATTATAAATATATCATTTTTGTTATTGCTGTTGTTTTTGTTATTGTTAGGTGCCCTCAAGTCAGGTCCAGCTCATAGTGATACTATATACAACAGGACAAACCTGTCCCCAATATTGTGCCATGACCAACACTATATCAGTGCTTCTCCGATATTCATAGGGTTTGCAATGGCTGACTGTTTTTTGGGATTGCTTTGGGAGTGGGTTGCCGTGTCCTTCTCCCACTTTGGCAGTGCTAAGGATGAAATCCAGGGCCTCTGAGAACACAGAGCAGCACTCTACAAACTGAGCTGAGCATGTTATTTTTGATTGAGTGGTCTAAATTTTTCCTGTGATAAGAAAATACATGTGAGAATCAATAAACAATTATGGATGGCATTGGCATATCTATATACAGATATGAGAAAAATATCTACACATCTTTGTCAGATACACAGGTCATTCTTTGCTGCCACTGTACTCAGAGGCTAAGTATCTGAAACTTTCTATTTGGACATTGTGTGGTTAAATAAAGACTATACTCTCTGTATTAGTTTATGGGGAACATTATTTTTCAGGCCACAGAGAAATTAAATAAATTTAGAGAATAAGTCTTAGTAGGCTCAGAAATTCTACCATGCTTAGATAAATTAAGCTGTTTTCCACTGATTTATGTAAAGTGTAATTAACAAATTAATACATATGAAGATAAGATAATAGAAAGCACGAGGCAATAATGTAGTTTTGTTTTGTTTTTGGAAATTACTGGAAGTAATGGCAAAGCTAATCTTCTATAAATTTCTTTTAATTAAATAGTGTTTAGAATAATAATTTTTTCTCAATTCAATCTATTTCATACTATTTCTGCATGTTTTTCATCTTTACATGCTCAGGAAGTGTTCTAATAATGCCACTATTCTGTGTAGCATCATATTTATTAATTATAGAGTAAATTGGACTCTGGAGTTAGAATAATGTTTTGGTAAGACCTGTTGGTTTTAAGCCAAAAGCTGCTTCCAAATGTGACAGCATTCATTCAAAATGTTAAACGCTTTCATTATAATAGCCAGTCAGATATGTGTAGGGTGGTAAAAACTCATCATTATAATACTAGCAAACTTAAGTGACATAATTTAGGGTATTTTTCTTCTGGGAAAGTGATACTATTTGTTAATTTATTATAATTCATTTTTATGCAATCATGAGCAGAGCACCAATACAAATAACATAATGTTGTTGTTGTTGCTAGGTGCCCTCAAGTTGTGTCTAACTCATAGTGAACCTCATAGGGTTTTCAATGACTGACTGTTTTGGGATTGCTATGGGAGTGGATTGCCACATCCTTCTCTCATTTTTGCAGTACTGGGAATTGAACTCGAAACCCCAGAGACTACAGAGCAGCATTCCACCAATTGAGCCAAATCCCAGCCCAGTAACATAATGATCCATAGGAAATAAAACATAGAATGTTCTAAAATCTGTTGATTCTAATGTATCAAATGACAAATGTGGAATAGTAGGCTAATTACACATTTTGCTTGCTGAGAGTTTGAGAGAGTTGGAGAACTAAACACTTTCTCAGGTAACAAGGTCTGAAATCTAATATTTAATAGATGTCATGATATTTAGCCAAGAGTGAATGCTGCCTCTTTTGAAAATCATCTTCTGAGGCTCAGTCAGTTGTGGCCCTATAGATGGGAGGGAGATCTCAAACTAGGTTAAATGGGAGCCCCCCCCCTTCATTTACAAAGATCATAAACAACTCTGAGAGGTCTCAGACCAGTATTGACCTTCAGGTCTATCTCACACTTGATCTAACCTCTGTAATAACTTTTATCTTTCCTCGATGAGACTCCCCCCTACTATCTGTCAGCTTATTGTGCTGTGGGGGCTTGTCTGATTCAGTGATGCTGAATGCTATTCCACCAGTATTTCATATACCAGCATGGTGCACAGGTTTCAGCTGAGCTTCTGGACTAAGGAGACTAAAGAGAAGGACCCAGCAGCCCATTCCCAAAATAATTAGCCATGAAAACCCTGTAAATAGCAAAGAAGCACTGTCAAATATAATGCCAGAAAAATGAGCTCCCTAGGCTGGAAGGCATTCAAGAAATAACTGGGGAAGAGTTGCCTCCTCAAAGTAAAGTTGACCTTAATGATGGGAATGGAGTAAAGCCCCTGGGACCTCCTTTTGCTGATGACATGACTCAAAATGAGAATAAACAGTGGTTGGAACATTGGGCTCAAAAGTAAAAAGATCTGTTTCATGGCACAATGTTGGGCATTGTTACGTTCTGTTGTACATATGGTCACTATGAGTCAAACTGGACTTGAGGACACCCAACAATAACAACATATGAGACTCAGAACTAGTATAACCTGCGTGGAGCTACTCTGAAAGAGAAAAGACTCATCCAGCTCTCTCATGTTGGCTTCCCTGATTTCTTCCATCACATCCTGTTCCTGGAACTGTTAACTCCGTGACTGATGGTATTTTGTGTAATACTCCCTTCAGATTCTATGAGATTTTTTTCCCACACAGATACCTAAATCGTCCTTCCTGGATAATAGTGGCTTTAGAATGAGATGATAAGGTGGCCATGCATAGAGTTAAATGAGCACCTGGAACATTAGTGAGAACATTTCTGATTAAATATATCTACCATGAAATGCCTCAGGCTTTGACCTGCACTGATAAATTCTTTTTTCTTAATGGCAGAAGAAATTCCTGCACACGTTGCTAGGTTTGTCCTCAACAGCTCTCATCTGTCTTCCTACTATACAAGAATGACTTTCCTAGAAACTATTCAGAATAGTCCTTAAAACTCCAGAATTAAGATAGGATATAGAATCAGTAAATCAAAAGACATATTGCTCTAGGAAAAGCTGTGGCAAAAGATCTCTTCAGAGTATTGAAAAACAAAAATGTCACATTGAAGACGAAGGTGCGTCTGACTCATGCCATGGTATTTTCAGTCGCATCATATGGTTGTGAAAGCTGGACATTGAACAAGAGAGACAGAAAAAGAATCGATACTTTTGAATTGTGGTGCTGGAGACATCTATTGAATATACCATGGACTGCCAAAAGAACCAACAAGTCTGTCCAAGAAGAAGTGCAACCAGAGTGCTCCTTGTAAGCAAGAAAGGCCAAACTGCGTCTTACATATTTCAGACATGTAGTCAGGAGAGATCAATCCCTGGAGAAGGACATCATGTTTGGGAGAGTGGCAGGTCAACGCAAAAGAGGAAAACCCTCCACTAGATAGATTGACACAGTGTCTGCAACAATGGGCTTAAACACAAATAAGATGGTTTGCCTGGCACAGAATCAGCAAGTGTTTCGACCTGCTGTACACAGGGTCACAATGAGTCGGGCTCGACTCAACAACACCTAACAACAACAACAACAATAGAATCAATGGGGAGAGTAGAAAGGTGTTCTCTTTCCTGATATCTCCTTTAACAATTCAATATGAATTACAGAGATAGTAAGTCTTCTTTCTTGGAAGCCTTATGGTTCAAAGCAAAAGGAAAACTTTCCCCCATTTCTGATTTTATAAAGTAAAAAACTGGGGGCTGGGGTGTAGTACCCTGGTAGAACAGCTGGCTTGAACTAAGAATGGACATAGCTCTTCATTCAACCTCAGCCTGAAAGAGAGAGACAGACAGAGAGACAGAGACACAGAGAGAAGCAGAGAGAGAGAGAGAGAAGAATAGTTCTAAATTATTCTTATATCTGCTGAGTAATTTTATATTATATTGTTTTAATATAAAATTAATAACAGATTATTTTCAGACTTCCTGTATAAAATGGCAGTTTTGGGGCAGCCACTGTGTGAATCAGACTTGGGAAAAGAAAGAATAGGCTCTAGTCCAAAGAGAGAAATACTGGAAAAGCATAGGAATTACAGAAGAGGTGGCAGGATGGTCTCAGGGCATGGACAACAGAGCCACAGCACAATTAGAACCAGCCATGGTTCCCCTGCATGGTAGGAGAACCAGAGGCCTCACACAAAAGGTAAGCCCCTTAGCCTGGTGAGCAGACTGGTAGTCCCACAGGACAAACCCACAATCCTTGAAGCTTTGGGATCCATTTGTGGAATTTGGCGAGACAGTGGCTCTTCCTAATTAGAGAGTCAGCGTCGGAGAAGAGATCAATTTAGCCATGCTCTTTGTCTTGGAGGACATATTGAGGTTCCATATGGAGAGGGAACATATAGTATGAGACTGAACTATGTCAGGGGCTGGAAAACAAAGAAAAATGATAGGTCAGGGAGACTGGGGGCAATCTGTCCCAACCCCATGGTGGGCACAGCTGCAACAGGCAATTACTGAGCAGGAGAAGGTGGGATGCTGACAAGCTGAGAAGTTCAAGCAGCAGGAGCTCGGGCAAGGTGGACAGTAGCCCTACTCGCTAGGGAGATGAGAGGCTCCTATTTCCTGAAGAGAACTACAGTGACTGGCAACCCTGAGCTGAGGTCAGGTAAAGACCTCACCTAACAGACTCCAATATTAGAGGACACAGAAAAAAGCTGCTCCAAACTTCCAAACTTTTCTTTTGTGTTTTTTTTCCCTTGCTGGGGAATGAATGCAGGGCCTTACAATGGGCAAGTGCTATAACACTGTGCTGTACCCTGAGCCCTTTTCTTATTTTTATTTTGAGACAGTCTTACTGAATTCTCCAGTCTGCTTCTGGCCTGGGACTTGGGGTCTTCCTGTCTCAGCCTACTGAGTCATTGGGATTGCACGCATATGTCAGAGCATCAGGCGTGCTCTATCACACTCTCTCTCTCTCTCTCTCTCTCTCACCTTTCTCTTTTTCTCTCACTCAATTTTTCTTTTTCTTTGTCTTTTTGTTTTAAATTTTGTTTTCCTCATGCCTTTTTTAACAATGTAATTGTGTTCTTTTTTTTTCAGTCTCTTTTTAATTTATTGCCTCATATGTACCTCCCCTTTTTCTATTTACTGTACTTTTATTGTCTTTTTTTATAAGAAGAAATATGTTAGGCCTTTTACTTTTTATTCTTCTTCTTTGTTTATCTAATTTTGTTTGCACATTTTTTCCTTTATTTGCAACCAGGTTTTTTATCTTTTGCTCTTTTTCCCCCTTTCTAATATTCTTTTCCTTTCTTCTTCTTTTTCATTTCTTATACTTAGCCCTTAGTGTTTCCTTCTTTCTCTTCCCTTTCCTTTTTATTTCAAGCAATAGTATTTTTACTTTCACCCTAAATAACCTGAAACTTCATAGTTTACTCTACATTATTGTTGACATTTTCTGTTCTATGGGCATTGGTGGTATAGTTGTTGGCTTTAATTGATTTTAAGTACATTTCTATATCTGGTTTGATTGGTTATTGTACTGGTTACAGTGGTTTGTATTCTCCTCTGGGACTGGTACTAGGGACTAAGCCCTGAAAAGAAACCACTCACTGAGAAGATCCCCAGATAAAACTGGAGAAGATATCTATTCCAATAGATGCATAAATCACAAAACAGAAACTCAAGAAACATTTTTTAAAAAGCAAGGCAACATGTCCCCTTCAAAAGACCATAATTCTTTAACTACTGAATCCAAAGATACTGATATGATTGAAAAATCAGACAAAGAGTTAAAGACCTACTTCCAAAATGATCAATGATTTCAAAGAGAATGTAGACAAACAGATGAATGAAGTAAGGAATTCAATTCAGAAACTTGACATGAAAATCACCAATGTGGAAGACAAAGTCAGCAAAATGAATTAAAAATTCACCAAGGAAATTCATATTCTGAAAAAAATAAAGCAAATGGGAAATGTTATAAATGAAGAATTCAATAAATCAAATAAAAAACACAGTGGAAAATATCAACAGTAGACTAAACAGAAGAAAGAATGTCAGGGATGGAAGAAAATGGTGAGGAAATACTACATTCAGATATCAATAAAGAAAAGAACAGAAATATAACTACAACTTCCAAGAATTCCAGGATCTTATCAAGAGATAAAATCTGAGATTCAAGCAAGTAGAAGGAACTGAGATAAATCTACAGGCATAGAAAGTCTATTCAATAAAATTATTGCAAAAAATTTCCAAAATCTTTGAAAACAAATGGACATCCAACCATAAGAGGCATTCATAATCCCAAATAGACAAGCTCAGACAAGAACCTCTCTATGACAATTATAGTTAAAATGCCAAGACCTCAAAACAAAGAAACAATACACAAGCTACAAGAGAAAATTACCAAATCACTTGCAAAGGCAAGCCCATCATAATAGCATCAGACCTCTCAACACAAACCCTCAAATCCAGGAAAGCGTGGAACAATATATTTCAAGTCCTAGAAGTAAGTGACTTCCAGCAAAGTTACTTAAAATTGATGGAGGAATGAAGACCTTCCAAGACAAGCACCTACTAAAGAAATTCTTGACCACCAAGCCTGCATTGCAGGAGATACTTAAAAGAATCCTACAACACACAGGAAGAAGACAGAATAAACCAAGAGTGTTCAAGAAAGAAGAAATTTCATGAGTGGAATGGATAAAGTAATAAGAAGTAGGAAGGAATCAGTCATCTACAGAATATTCCATCAAAAAGACACTGAATATACTTTCTTCTCAGTAGCCCATGGAATTTTTTTAAAAACAATTCACATTTTAGGCCATAAGTCAAGTTTTAACAAACACAGAAAGACTGAAATAATTCATTTTATCTCATCAGATCATAATGGAGTAAAAGTAGAAATCAACAACAAGAGAAACTACAGGACGTATGCAAATACATGGAGATTGAACAATACACACTTAAATGATCAGTGGATCATTGGAGAAATCAGGGAGAAAATTACAAAATCCCTATAACTGAATGAAAATGAAAACACAATCTACTAGAACATTTGGGATACAGCAAAGGCAGTTCTCAGAAGGAAGTTTACACCTATGAATGCCTACATTAAAAAGTCAGGGGTTGGAGATGCAGCTCAGTGATAGAGCACTTGCAAAGCATGCATGGGGCCCTCAGTTCAGTCTCTCAATAACACAAAAAAACAAATTAGAGAGGACTCTAAAACTAATTATGCACCTCAAGTTCTTTTAAAAAACAAGAAAACATGAACAAGCAAAACTCAAAATCAGTAGACAGAAAGAAATAAAGATCAGGACAGAAATTAATGAAGATTTAATTAATTGTTGTTGTTGTTATTGTTCTTGCTGTTGTTGTTAGGTGCCATCAAATCAGGTCCTACTTGTAGCAACCCTATATACAACAAACAAAACACTCCTCAACACTGTGCCATTCCTGGCACAATCATCAGTGCTTCTCTGCTATTGATAGCATTTTCAATGGTGGATTGTTCCAGGAATGGGTTGCCAAGTCCTTCTTTCTAGCCTGCAGCACCTGGTATATGCAGATGGAGTTTAAAAAATAATATAAAGAATTGATAAAACAGAGTTGGTTCTTTGAAAAAAATAAACAGTATTGACAAATGCTTAACAAAACTAACCAAAAGAAAGAGAGATAATACTCAAGTTAATAAAATTAGCAGTGAAAAGGGGACATTATAACAGATATCAGTGAAATCCAGAAAATAATTAGGGAATGCTTTGAAAACATATTAAAAAAAAACTAGAAAACCTAAATGAAATGGATAAATTCCTAGACACATATGACCTTCCAAAATTAAATCAACAAGATATAAACAACTTAAACAGGTCTATAATGAACAGCGAGATTAAAGCAGTAATAGAGTCTTAATCAAAGAAAAGACAAGGACCTTATAGATTCACTGCTAAATTTTACAAGACTTTTAAAGAAGAATTAACACCAAATGCTCCTCAAACCATTCCATAAAATAGAAATGGAAGGAACCTACCAAACTCATTCTTTGATACCAATCTTGCCCTGATACCAAAAGCAAATTAAGATACAACAAAAAGGAAAATTGCTAACCAATTTCCCTGATGAACATAACAAAAAAAGAAAGAAAAGAAAAATAAACTACATTCAAGTATCCCTGATGAACATAGATGCAAAACTCCTTAATAATATACTTGTAAATCAATTTTGACAATACATTAAAAAGATCATACTCTATGATCAAGTTCTTTTATTTCAGAGGTGCAAAGGTGGTTCAACATATGTAAGTCAAATATAATATGGCACATAAACAGACTCAGAGATAGAAATCACAGTCTTCTCAATAGAGAAAGGAAAGGCCTTTGACAAAGTTCAACATCTTTTCATGATAAAAGCCCTGAAGAAACTACGAATGGAAAGAATATACCTCAACACAATAAAAGCAATATATGAAATACCTACAGCCAACATCCTACTAAATGGGGAAAAATTGAAAGCATTTCCTGTAAAATCAGAAATGAGACAAAGGTGTCCATTCTCTCTACTCTTATTCAGCATAGTTATTTAACTCTTAGCCACAGCAATAAGGTAAAAGAAAGAAATAAAAGAGATCCAAATAAGAAAAGAAGTCATATTATCCCTATTTGTAGATGATAAGATTCTACTCTTAAAAGAACCTAAAGATTCCACCAGAAAACTCTTAGTGAGAGGAGAATTAATGCTGTTGAATTATGGTGCTGGAGATAAATATTGAATATACCATGGACTACCAAAAAAAAAAAAAAAAAAAAAAAAAAAAAAAAAAAAACAACAGATCTGTCCTAGAACAAATACGACCAGAATGCTCCTTGGAAGAAAGGATGGCTAGACTGTGTCTGACATATTTTGGACATTATCATGGGGGACCAATTCTTGGAGAAGAACATCATGTTTGGGAGAGTGGCAAGTCAATGAAAAAAAGGAAGATCCTCATCTAGATGGATTGAAACAGTGTCTGCAACTATGGGCCTAAACACAAAAATGATCGTGTGCCTGGCACAGAGTTGGAGAGTGATTCATTCCATTGTACATAGGGTGGCTATGAGTCAGACCTGACCCAATGGCATCTAACAACACCAACAACAAAGAAGGATATAAAATCAACATATTACATTCAGTAGCTTTTCTATATGTCAGTAATGACCAGGCTGAGAAATAAATCATGGAAACGATTCCATTCACAATATCTTCAAAAAGAATAAAATACCTAGGAATAAACATAACCAAGGAAGTGAGAGACCACTACAGTGAAAACCTGAAAACACTGAAGAAAGAAATTGAGGAAGACACTAGAGGATGGAAGAATCTCCCATGATCATGTATTAAGATAATTAATATTGTGAAAAGTATCTATATTACCAAAAGCAATCTACAGATTCAATGAAATCCTCATCAAAATTCCAATGACATTCTTCACAGACATAGAAAAAAAAATCAATTGTAAAATTCATATGGAAGCACAAAAGACCTTGAATTGCTAAAGCAATACTAAGCAGACAGAACAATGCAAATTATTGAATTAAAAATGGGCAAATAAATCAAACAGACAGTTCTCAAAAGAAGAAATACAAATGGCCAACATGAAAAATGTTTAACATCCTTAGCTATTGAGGAAACACAAATCAAAGTTACATTCAGATATCATCTCATCCCACTCAGAATAGCTAGCATTAAAATAAACAATAAATGTTGGCAAGAATGTCGGGAGACAAGAATACTTGTACAGCTGGGTGCGATCAGGTACCCCTGTAATCCCAGTGGCTGGGGAGGCGGAGGCAGGAGGATTGCAAGTTCGATACCAGAGGAAGTCTCCATAACTTAGTGAGACCCTGTCTCAAAAACTAAAAAAACAGGGTAGGCGTGCAGCAAATTGGTCCAGCACTTGCAGAGTGTGCAGGCACGAGGCCCTGGGTTCAACCCCAGTACCACCCCCCCCCAAAAAAAAAGAATACTTGTACATTGCTGGTGGAAATATATGTTGGTGCAGCCACTATTAGAAATCAGTATGGAGATTCCTAAAAAAAGTTAAAATAGAACTAACATATGACAGAGCTATACTATTCCTGGGTATATATCCAAAGGAATATAAGTCAACATATCATAAAGACATCTGCTTATCATGTTTATTGTGGTGCTATTTTCCATAGCCAAGATCAGGAATTGGCTTCAATGTTCATCAACTGATGAAAGGACAAGGAAAATGTGGTACACATATATCATGGAATTTTATTCAGCCATAAAGAAGGATGAAATTATGGCATCTGCTGGAAAATGGATGAAGTTAAGTGAAATAAGCCAGACCCAGAAAGACAGATATTGCATGTTTTCTCTCAGATGTGCATGCTAGATTTCAATATATACTGAGTATTTTATTATAGACCATGTAAGTAGAAGGAGCACTATATAGGGGAGAAGAGGGGCAAAACAGAGGAGGTTCGATAAGAAAGGCAATGGGGAAAAGGAGCAAAAATATAATATATTTTTCTCTCAAAGGAAAAACCTGTGTGTGTGTATATTTGTATATGATACATATACCCATATAAACAAGGCATGCAAGCAGATGGGGGACCATTGGTGAAGAAGAAGGAGGTCAGATAGAGGGAAGAATATCATGACAGGGTAATGAGGGGGAGTGAATATGAGCACTACACAATGATATACATGTATAGAAACATCCTAATGAAACTCATCTGCACATTAGCTAAAAATTACCAATAAAATGATTTGAAAATAAGTAATATAAATATCAAACATTTTATCAATTATTTATTGGATTGCTATCTTCTTGAAGTTCCTTTTATATTTTACATATTTCTTAGTCTCTTATGTTCTGTGTGCTTTGCTCAAAATTTCTTTTGACTATTTTGCTAATTTGTTTTTGCAATTGCATTTTAACTTTTCATTGACTCTTATTCCTTGATAGATCCTTATTTTAGTAACTTTTCTTATTATATAGATGCTATATTTTCTTCAGTCTTTGTAAGATAGATACTATGTTTCTTAAAAAACACTATGCTTTCCTAAATTATCCATTTTTCAGTGTCTCTTATTTATGCATGTTCATCTCTATCTTTCCCTTTATGCTGCTTGTTGTCCTTAAGTGATTATTAATGCATGGGCTTGCCTTGTACACCTGAATAAAGGAGTGGCTAATAAATCTAAGGTAAATGTCACAGGGTTTCCCCAAAAGAGAGAATTAACTGCCAGTTTTGGATATGGGGACCCATAGTTTTTGCCTAAAGATTCATGGTTATCTCCTTTCCTACTCATTACTATCAGGAATGCCCTGATCTAACAAGGCAGAGAGAATCCCATCCTCCCTGGTAGAGCAAGCAATGTTTTTGAAAGCAGTAGTTTTCAAATGAGATGATTTCACCTCAGAGTATACAAGTTGATTAACTGGGATAATCAAAGAAAATATAAGCATACTCTACAGAAAGTCTCACTGATTAACATTTTCCCAGTAAAATGCATCCTTGTTATTGACACCTAGTCTTCACACAACATATTTGTATCTCAAAATAATTTAGTTAATATTTTATTGAGTATAAATTTTGACCAATATTTTATAGAAAAAATGTATATTTATGTTCCCCAAACTCAATACACTTTAAACCAAGAGGTAGGAAGAAATCTTGAGATATATTCAAACATAATTGATAAAAATTTCATAATGATGTGTGCATAGTTATAAAAGATTTGAAGTGTAACAAAAGGAGATGGGCATCTATTATCTATGATGTTGCCAGATCTTGGAGTAGAGCTCATTGTTCTCAAAGCATTTGTTTTATACCTTTCAGAGATCAGGAAGTGATATTTTCAGCATATTACATCTTAACATAAGTGTTTACTTATGTGTAGTTGGCTTAATACTTTCATAATATTTAGAAATTGGTCAGGAGTTTTAAGTTGACACATTATAATTACTTTAAGTTAAATAAGGTGAGTATGTTCATGATTAGTATTTTCACATGGAGGGTCTAATTTTTCAGAATGGATTCAGATGATAAAAGAGATTTGTAATAGACTTTCTGTTTGGAATTTTTAGTATTCTTTATTGAATTTTGATTTTATGTTTTATAAAATGGATAATGTATTAGAATAGAACAAAAATATGTGATTTGGAAGAGATAAAGATATATATGGGAGATAGGCTGACAAAATGTTTTTTCTAAAAGTTGCATGATGAAAAGAGTATGCTATGGCTTGGATAAGCTTCCCCCCTGCTGTGGGCTTGGTCCTCATCCCCTGGCAATATTGGGAGGTGAGAACTACTGAGAGGTCTTTAGTTCATTGGAGGTGTGCCCTTGAAGGGAGTTGTAAGACCTCAGCCTCTTCCTCTTTATCTCTTTTGCTCTCTGGCCATGAAGTGAATGGGTTTGCCCCACCATGTGTTCCCTCCATTCTAGGCTACCTTTCTAACGGGCCTATGAGCAAAGGATCCATTGATCATGGATCTGAAAGCGTGAGTCAAAATAAAACTTTTCTTTTTGTAAGTTGATTGCACTAACAAAAAACTGACTAATACAGGCTGGTCGAGCATTAGTTTTTGGAGGTTATTTTTGTAAGTCCAATCAGAGGCCAACCAACACTGAGGAAGAAGGAGTATGGGCAATGTGGGCATCTAGAGCTTCTGTAGTTAACTCTGCAGTCTATTATCTTGGTTCCTGTTCTTTAATCTTATCCTGTACTCATCTGCCAATTTTGGGAAAATCTACCATGAAAAATGGTTTTTGTTTCTTCTATCTTCATTTCTCTATGACTTTTTCCATTCTGATTTATCCATCATTATGACCTCCCTCCATTTTTAATTTCTCTCTCTCTCTCTCTCTCTCTCTCTCTCTCTCTCTTTCTCTTTCTCTCTCTCTCTCTCTCTCTCTCTCTCATCCTTTTTCTTTTTCGTTTCTTTGAGGAACTTGTTTTTTGGTCATCCTCTATTTCCATCCCACTCCCTGATCTCAGATCTGCATTTTAGTGCTTTTATGAAGTTATTGTCCTTTGAACTACTTTAGTGTGATTCATGCATTTGAAGGATAGAGGAGAGTTAAGTTTGTGGGTTGGGTCCCTCCTGCAGGCAGACCCTGGACCCTAGGGGTAATGGATGTGGTCACAGCCTGTATCAGAGACCATATACTTAAGTGCCAAGAAGGGATTCACTCAAAGAGCCAGAAAGACTCCTCCCTGTGGTATTTCCTTCCTAATTTTGGGACACTACTAATATCAAGCCTGCAGCCATAGCACTATGGCATCCATTCTTGTCAGATCTTGGAAGCTAAGCATGGCAGGGCCTGGTTAGTACTTGGATGGGAGACTGCCTGGGAACACCAAATACTGTATGCTTGGGAAAAGGACCTGGCAACATGCTCCCAAAAGTCAGTCTGCCATTAAAAACTCTATGAATAGCAGAGAAGCACTGACAAAGTGTTTTACCTATTGTAGGTAAGGTCACTGAGTTGGATACTGACTCCATGACACCTAACAACAACAGCAACAATAATATCAGTTATATTAGCCAAAAGGTTTCTTAAAGTTAAGGCAATATTTCTACTCTGAGGGTTGACTGCAGATATATCAACAGTAATTATTTCTTGTTCAAATAAAAATTTTTAAAAATCAGTCCCTCACTGAGAACAATATATTTGCCACTATGAGAGTGACTTGTAGGGCAGTTCTAAGCAATCCAAGTTTAGGAGTACTCTTCATCCTGAAGATTCTACCCCGTTACTGAGAGAATTTTCACACGGAACTACAGAAAAAAATCAACAATGGGAAAATAAGGTAGCCAGGTATGAATCTGATGTGGGGAAAATCAGGAATCATGCAATCTTTGCCTCCCATATCAGGTTCCCTGAAGAAAGAGACAGTGTCTTTTTTTCAAATAAAAATCTATGGCATAAAACCTACTCCTGCACTTTAATCTCCACCCCAGTGTTTATTTGTATAGGTACAACCTAAATGACCTGATTCATTTCTGATTCATTTCATGTGAACGACTGCATAATCATACAATAAGAGCAGAGCCTTGAAGGGTTGAAAGGTGAGTGGAGAATCTGGAGGAGTTGCAGCTAATTTCAATGTAAGACGGGCAATTAAATCAAATATGACTTGGTCAGCAGAGGAGCATGGAGAGACAAGTGACTTATAAATAAAACTTCAAGGTGGAGGGAAGCTAAGGACAGAACTCTATTCCTGTGACTACATTCTCAATGATAATTTGACAAAGACTCAAGGGTCCTAAAATTATGGAGAAGAAAATATCTAACCTTTAGCCCCATGTCTAATTACAATAGAGGGATGCAATAAAATATTCCAGAATGCAAAAATATGCAGAGAGAGTAAAAATCAGAGAGAATCATTCCAGTTCTGAACCAGACACTAATGAGCATAGGAATCCTGAGGCAAAATAGAGAAAAATTAAGGGGAGATGTGGGAAGGGAAAGAAGCCCTTTACTCTAGAATCTGGTTATGCTTCTCACTGGCTGAAAGTCAACAACTTCAACACAACCAACAAGATCAGTGAGGATGGCCTACACAGAGACAAGGCTCGTTTTCCTAAGAGAACTCAAACAGGTTGTTAATGACATCTAAAGAACTATGCATACTTAGGGTCTGTTTATGACCTTTGAGTTTAGCCTTATTCGTGCTCCTCTTCCACCCCTACACCTAAACAATGTATCTTACAAAAACACCTCACAGTTTTGTTTATCAAAGGAAAACTCTTTAAGATAAAAAAAACAAAAAACAAAACCAGCACATATACTTTTAACTTAATTTTAAACTCTGCTTAATCTTTAAACGTAGTTGTAAATTATGTCCTTGAAGCAATGTAACTTTAAAAGCCAATAAAACAAAATAAAAATACACACACACACACACACACACACACACACGTTAATGTCAGATGTGAGTAGATCCAACTCACAGCAAGCAAGTAGAATTTTCAATGGCTGATCATTCTGGCATTGTTTCGGGAGTGAATTGCCATGTCCTTCTTCCATTTTTGTAGTGCTGAGGATCCAATGTAGGTCCTCATAGAGTGTGGAGCAGCACTCCAACTGAGCTAAACCCTAGCCCATATATTGTATATGTGTGTAAATGTACACACACACACACACACACACACACACACACAGTGGCTAGGGTTTAACTCAGTTGAAAGAGTGTTGCTCTGCCTTCTCTGAGGCCCTGAGTTTGATCCCCAGCACCACAAAAATGGGAGAAGGACATGGCAACCCACTTCACAAAGCAGTCCTGAAACAACCAACCATTGAAAATTATCAATAAGTATATATAATCATTATGAGATGGACACAGCTCAATGGCACCTAACAGCAACAACAATTATTAAGATAGTCAGGTGCAATTACCTCTTGAGAATCCCTAATCCATGTCTTTGATGTGTACTATTATTTTTTTCTTAGTGTCTCTTTTACTCTCCAAACACCTGTGCTTAACCCTAAAGTGTGTACTATCTCTTATCTCTACTTAATAAACTAACTTTGTGTCACTCTGATTTATCCTGAAATTCTAGGACTGGGAAATCCTCAGGCTATAGGTAGCAGAGATGGACTGCATCTCACACTGCCACTGAAAATACCATCTAGTTGTTGGAACCTTGTTAAAGCAAAGGAAGCTAATAGAAAATTGAAGAGGAAAATTTTGAATCCAATATAATTCAAATGGAAAGGGGGTTTAGGCACACATAAAAGATTAAGGAGCATAATTCCTTATCGCAAGTGCACTATGTCAGAAACACGGACAAACTTGTTTTTGCCTTTCCACGATGTTGGAATTTATTTAATAACAATAAATTCACAAGCTACATCTACAACATTTGCATTAATTTACCACATATTCTTGATTTCACTTGATACTCAATGGGCATTGGTAATCACAGTTTCTTTTATTCCAGTCTTTATTACTAACATTAATTCTCAGATCACACGTTACACTTGACACAGTTATGTGTATATGTATATGTATACACAGACTATATATGTGTTACAAAATGGCAACTAAAGGGTTAAAGAGGATATAGGGTTCAAAGTGGGTTTACCGAAGGCAAGAACAAGTAGCTGAAACAAAAGTGAAGAGTCACTGCAGCTGATTAGATATTAAGAACAAACTTAAAGGCATAGAGCTGAGCTGGTCTCACCGTGAGGAGCTAAGGAACTTCAGGGCTGGGTAAAGGTGAGATGCAGAGCCAAGTCAAGGTGAGGGATAAGGCTGGTTCAAAGCACAGAGCTGTGTCCAGGTGAATGACAATTCTAGTGGACTTCGTCACACAGGGGGATCCACCTGAGCTGAAGCCCCAGGGTTAAAATTGGGTGTTCGTCACCTGTTGATCCTGAGATACATGCACCAGGTGGTGTGATGACAGGTCTGTGGATGCCTCTGTGTCCCACTATGAGGTGTCCCACCTTTTGTGTAAGCCAGGTGAGGGGAATGCATCTTTTGTTGGCCTGGTGTTTGATAAAATCTCAGCCTAGTTCTTCTGATATAGTTTGACACACCCATATGTCCATGAGTTCCTGACTTGATTTGATAAGTTCGTAGGTGGCAATATTTTATTCACATAAGTAAGTTATTATCTGCCTGTGCTTCATGTTTGTGCTGGACAGATGGTGGCTATTTACATGCACAAATAAGAAGTAGAGTCATCCTACCTCAGCATTAATGCTCAAAATGAGGTAGACTGCTATTTTGTAAAATGTAGTCACTCAGGGCAAGGCACAGCCTGAAAGCTATCACTTTAAACAATCTGAATCAGGGTACCACTTGATTACTACATTCCTTTTAACAGAAAGTATCATATGAAAGTATGGCAGACCCTGACAAAATAGGAAATACAGACTCTATCTGGGTTAATAGAATATGTTTCAACCTACGTTCTGGATTTATTATGGCCCTATAACATTACTTAGACACAGAAATAAGCCTCTTTATGTGCGATACAATGACTATGGACTTGGCTAAATAGGAGCAAGGGAAGTTGAAAGAAAGATATCCATACGAGTGCTGGAGATTGTTCTTAGCTGCAAAGACAAAACCAAGGTGGCTTCCTTAAGTTTTTGATACATAACATGAAAATAAAGAAAAAGTTGGTCACCATTAGAAGACCATAACTACTAATGACCATAAAAAAATAATATCAAAGGATGTTGTAGAGGTGTTTAGCATCTGCTCTGCAGCATATCAATTTAGCCCCATGGGATCTGATAAGTCACAGGAGTGATTGGACCATTTGAAGTCAAGAAACTCACCAGGAGGACCCAGAATGAGCAAAGTAATAAGAAAGAGTCAGAGCATCAAGAATGAACTGCACTGGGGCTGGTGGTCGGGTTGTTCTACAAAATACAGCCATTATCAAGTGCTTGGTCTGTTAGCAATTGGCATATGCTGCAATACTTTCTCTAGGTCCTGTGAACTGCCTATCCCCAGTCCCAATCCATGTGACCTAGTGCTGAGACTTTGAGAATAGCTCCTGATAATCACCATTCTCTTTCTGTCCTGAACAAGAGAATTTACTCTCAAGAGGAGGACTTGCTACTCACTGCTGGGCCTTAAGTCCATTGATTCACTTTGGCAGGTCCAACTTGAACCTAATTCTGATTTAGGCCATCTCTGACCCCTCACCTGACACCATGCTCTCAGGCCCTTCTTTTTTTAATGGAGAAGCTCAGGAAAGAGAAGTACAGCTCTACACTCGGACTAATGTTTCTCATTCCAAAGTCAAAACCCTAAAGAAGCAATTTTACCAATATTGGTCTATAGGTACGGGATCATAAGGTCTATAAATAGGCTGTGCTTCAAGTGCAGAAATTATGGTAGAGATACAACATTTGCTGGGCCATTTCCAAGAGCAGTTTAATTAGGAGTTCCCAGTAAGCTGGGACACTTAGGGACACATTGATGACATACAATCAAACAATCATTATATTTATAAAAATAGCTGCACTACTTAGTTTGAATATATTTGAAATCCATGACTCATTTGGAATTAGTGTGAATCTCTCAGAAGCTCTGTTATCTATTCATTTTAATTGAAACATCAATGCATTTCAGGGTGAAATTTGCTAAAAAGTATTGACTTTGGCAGTGCTGAGTCAACAGTTACATGCTTTCACCTCTTTTACTGGGAAGGGAGCTGGAGTTAATGTGCTCAGGATAGGAATAGCTTCATTTCGAGTATTCACATCTCATACATTGATCCTCCAGAGCTTTGAACAAGAACAGAATATTAGTGCCCTCATTGCCCAAGGAAGATGTTAACCTGCCCCTCTGCAAGAGCGAGGACACCAGTAAAGTCACCTTCCCCTGCTGGATGGGCCAGCTGCCAACTGTGAATGGGAACTTGGTTAGAGTAAAAGATTCTTTGTCAGGAATGTGGAAATTGTGACATTAGGGACTAGCCTCGGCTAGAGGATAAAGCTTCAATGAAATTTGCAAGTTCATTTTGGTTTATAGACCTGTTGGAGCTGAGACATTAAATGCAGAAGGCTTTTAATCTAGGTATTTTAAACACTACTTGATACCATGGACTAGTGTCACTCAACAGAGAGTACTTCAAGGACAGAGCTATCTCTGAACCAGAATAAGACCCCAGGAAGGCTGATTCAGCCCAGAGCATTTGGGACGGGGTTATTTTCTTTTGTTTCAACATTCACTTTTGACAGAACTGTCTTTTCTCTTTGCCCCTGCTGGAGAGCTAATAACTTCCTTCACGTTCACCTTACTCCAGTTCCCCCCACACAGACTAGTACAGCTGACTTGGCATGCATGTATGCCATGTATTTTATTGACATTTATTTTCATCAGTCATTTGCTATCAAGATAGAGGGACATTCTAAGTAATGAAACACAGGAACAAGCCAGGTAGTGTGACGAAGGGACAACAGAGAAGAAATAACCACACACGGTAGGCTAAGTATTCACTATCAGAGCAAGGCACAGGCAACACAAAAAGATTACAGCCAAACCCTCTCCTATCTCAGGCTGTGCTATTTGTTCCTGAGATTTCTAAAGATGCACTGATTTCCTGCACACATCTGAGAGTCCCACAACTGTGGCTAACATTGAAAATAAATAATCCAAATCCGCTTGGCCATATTAACTCTGAAATCCACTTTACTAGTGAGATAGAATTTACTTCAGGCCATCTAGGTCAGTAGCCTTGAGAGGGAATTCCAAAGATGAAGGCCCTTCACAGAAAATGCTCAGCCTTCAGACCTGTGTAGTTCTAAATCAGAGGGCTTAGCACCTCCAAGCCCTCCGACTGCTGTGAGGGCAAACCCAGGAAAGAGGTGGTCACTGGATATAACCTAAATCCTCTCTCTGCTGCCTCTCTCCCTCAACCCTGAAACAGATGCTCTTGAGGGCTGCTACCTTGATTCCCCCTAAAAGCAAAGAGACAACTCATGAGGTATGGAAGCCTGGAGGGAACAAAGGCAAGTGTGGATGTGTGTGAGCTCATACTTTGGTATGATGAAAAGTAGGTACTCTTCAAAAGGTCTGCTCTGTGACAGAGGGGCTCGTTACTGAGAGCAGAGCCGCACTGCCCACACAAAAGCAGGTGGGGTGTGAAGGGGCTCAGTGAAGTTAGAATACAGGCAAAATGGAACCAAAGATCATTGAATCTTAAAATGTGCTGGCTACGAGCAAAGTCATTTAAAGCTGTTGGTAAGATCAAAGAGCAACGGACAAATTTGGCTGGAAGAAAATCTAAATGTCGCCATTTAGATTTTGTATTGCTTTTTGGAAATGTTAGTGGAAATTTTTTTATCTTTATTAGTCAAAATGAAAATGGGTCTAAGGAGGCAGAATAATGTCCTCCCCAATGAAGATGTCCATAGTTTAATTCCAGGAACCGACAAATATGTTGTTACATGGCAAAGGAATGTTAAGGATGCAGATGGAATTAAGTTTGCTAATCAGCTAAACCCAAAATAGAGAGATTATTCTGGATTATCTTAATGGGCTCAGCATAATGACAAGGGTCCTTAAAAGTAGAAGGAGAGGCCAGAGTGACATGATGTGAGGACTTGACCCGCAGTGGCTGGCTTTCAAGGTGGAGGGAGAGGGCCATAATCCAGAGACTACAGGACAAAAGGCCTCTCAAAGCTGAACAAGCAAGAAAAGAGATTCTCCCATAGGGCCTCTCGGAAAGAATGCAGCCCTGCTCCCACCTTGAGTTTAGCACATTGAGACACAAGAACAAACACCGGATGATAAATTTGTGTTGTTTCAAGCCACTGAGTTGGTGGTAATATATTAGAAGAGGAATAGGAAACCAGCACAGAGCCCAAAAATCAGCTTAACATGTAAATGTGTACTTTTCACATTAGGCTTTGTCTTGGGTAATGACCTACAGGAAATCAACAAACACTTTGGGGAAAGAAAATGGAATTTGTTGCCTAAGTGAAAGTCATGTTATTCTTTCTGCTCAGTCAGCCAGCTAGTATCTGGGTTTCATCTCCTGCATTTTATGTGGTAGCCTGTTGGGAATAAGAACAACATTTAACACTTATTAGGAGAACAAATTTCTAGCACCATCAATCCCAGTACTCCAGGGCAGATCCTGAAGAATACTTGTTCAGCGATCAGCCATATAACTTTACCAAGACACTGGCAAAGTGATGGGGCAGTAACTTCGCATGTTGTTTTCTGAACACCTGAAGTCCAGTTGTTGCAAGATATTTTTTCTCTGCGCAACAGAAAACTTTCTACAAACCAGAAGACAACAACAATAACAAAAACAAAAAGATGTTCCTGCTTTACTTTGACATGTGGTGCCACATTTAAGGTCATTTAAAAATCAGTGTTAGAAAAGAATTCCAGGATATGGAAAGTGGGTCTCCAAATCACCAGCACAAATTAACTTGATGAGGAGAGGATCAAATATACAATGGAATCCTGCTTTTTTTTTTTTTTAAATCGAGTGACAATTCATGTGATATTGTTGTTAGGTGCCATCCAGCCGGGTCATCCCGACGCTCATAGGGTTTTTCAATGGCTGTTTTTAGGAATGGACTGCCACACCCTTCTCCCATTTTTGCAGTGCTGGGGATGAAACCCAGGTCCTCACAGAATGTAAAACAGGTGCTCTACCAACTGAGCTAAACCCCAGCCTGAAGACTTTGATATATCACTGTGATCTCATCTGTTTTTAAAAATGATATAAGACCACAATTCCTAGCACATAACTATTCATCAACAGTATCTTTTGATAGAAAGAAACAACCAGAGTTGTTAAAACAGCCTAGAGAGATGGACATTCTAGGCATAAGGTGGGATTTATTGAAGACATTGACTCTCTCATTTGCACCTCAGTCTTACTATCCAGTGGCCCCATTATAATTTCAATGAGTGGCTAAAGAGAATGGGCTGGTTCTAACAGAACTTTAGGACAGAAGAGGAGCAGAGGAACAAGTGTGTGAGCCTGGGGCGTGGTCTTCTCTGAATGAGCAAGCATATTTTCAACACAATTGGCTGCCTAATCGTGTTGCAAACTGGGCTGATGTGTCTGGATGTGTAAGCAATTATGTTTCTGCTAAAAGCCTTGGTTGGTAATGCTTTTGTTCTCCATTTCTTACAACTGAACTAACAGAGAAAGAAATTATTATGGAAATGTTTCTCAATATATTTTGTTTTGCTTTTTAACTTTTCTTTTCAAAACATTTTTCAATTAAGCTAGCCAACTGATCCAAGCATTATTATACCTGCAAACAAAGCACAAAATAGATAACAAAAAGAAAAACACAGAGGATAAGAAAAGTCCCAGTACTTTCAGTAATAAAAAGGATTTTGGTGAAAAGGCCTATATGTCTGCCATTAACCACATAATTTAACTGGGACTAATTTTGTTGAGTGCCTTTCTGTACTAGGTACAGTGCTAGTTCCCAGTATTGAGGATGATTAAGACATGTGGTTCCTGACGTTAGAAATGTCTCTGCAAGTAGGCCTTTGTCAAATATTGGCCCAATGCCTGGGTCACCTGAGGCTCCACCAGACTAGACTTTTCACCTCCAAAGGAACTACAGATTAAATATTATGCTTTCCAATAACTGATCCTATCACATCCTCCATCAAGATTTTCAGAGCCCATTGAAAACATTATGTTGGCAATTAATTTTAAAATTATTGATTCATTGGGGGCCAAAAACAGCAACATGCTATTATCTGCTATCCTCTGGGAAATTAACCAGACCATAAACAAATTTTAAAATAGCAACATTTGTCATCAAAATATGGAATTTTAGGGCTCTAAAATGCACATTTTTGCAATTCCTTCCTGAAGACCTTGTACATGATGTTCCTATAATCCTGGTGACTTTCCTGCTTCATAATTTCAACTTTAAATGAGAATTTGTCATTATTCCTTTATTAAAATGTCGCCAGATGCAAAACCAAACATCCTTCACATTCAAGCAATGAGATGTGCTCTTCAATCCTAGCTCATATGTTTATTAATTTTATGATGTCAATAATGGTACTGTAGACCTTTCCAACTTTAGCTTTTCCTATCTAATACATGGAGAGATTTCAGATATCACAGAATGATTATGAGCATCAAATAGGACAACATGAGATAGTGCTAAGATAGTGTCTTAGCATATTAAAAAAAACCAGTCACTATTAAAATAGTTAAGATGAGTACTGAAAGTAAGATTTTCAAAATGTATTTGTAAATGTAAGGAAATTTTAAGTGGCTTTTCATTACAATGGGGATTTAATATTGAAGGCAGTTATATTCTTAATCCCTTGAGTACTAGTCATTTAAGTGTAAGTTTTGCTTATTGAGAACAGATGTCACCTTGTATGACCTCAAGATCATTCTGGCATTATCTATGTAGGCATGCCTTTGAAGTTTGGAGTAATCCATAAGAAGAATAATATAATCTTTAACATGTGTTCTTACACTTTGCAAGTGAACACATCCAATGAGGGTAGATTTTTACCTTTTCTGAAATTCTTCCCAGGATAGTCAATTATTGGTCATGAAAATAACCACCAAGTTCTTAACCTTTGTAGCATCCTTAAGCTGCTGGGTGTTGCCTATAATACTTGGAGCGGAGACACCAATAGAGCAATGCTCTGCAGATTTAGCTCTTATTTCCACTGCAAGACATTGTGGCCAGCTCTCTTGGTTGGCTTTCCCACATCATTTACTTCCCTTTTAAAGATAATGATATGTACAATCAGGGTTTAGGCAGTAGCAAGTAGAATTTTTTGTTGGGCACCCTTGGCTGAAAGCCAGGTTGCATGAGGGATTGATGGGTGACTTGCTGCTGGTTAGCAATGCAGGTACCAATACAGACCATGAGTGTAAAGAACAATTTTGCACCTGAGAAATCCTTCTTAGTGCAAGTGCAAGCAAGACCTCATCCCCCCAAAAGAAGAAGGATGGTAAAAAAACAAAACAAAACAAAGCAAAACAAGGGCAAGGACAAAGGAATACCAAATGGGGCTATTGCAGGGGAACCAGAATGTGGAACAAGCCTGAGGAACTTGAGAAACAAAGGCAGATTCAACCAGGGAGGGAAAGCCATCTTCCAAGTGAGATTCAGAGCCACTCAGGAATTGACTTAATGAAAGCCAGAAGGCTCCTGAAATTGTTTTCAGCATCTTCTTCCTAAACCAGGTGAGGTAAACCTGTGCGGGTGCAAGATCTGAGGCAGTGCTGACAAAAAGAGCCCTTACTGAAAAGTGGCTATACCTGGGGAGTGCTCTGAGACTCCACAATAAAAAGGGAAACCATGACTCTTCCAAGTGCTCTTTCCACAACTGGATCTCCCACTAGGAAGCTCTGGTTTAGTTAATATTTCCAATTGTCCTTCTCCAATAGTATGTCTAAGTTTTCTCTGAGATGTTAGTAAAGTGATGGAGGTCGGCACAATCATGGTTTCTTTGGGAGAGGGGTGAGGTGGGAGCTGCTGTCTCCTCTTCTCTGAAGCCTCATAAGGAAGCCATCCAGACACAATGCCAAGGGCTTTTGAATGTATTCCCTGAAGTTGGGAGACCAAAAGTTCTGGAGCCTGACTCACACCTGAGAAAGACAACGCTGCCTCTGAACTCAGGTCTGACTTCTGGCTGGGGGAGATAAGGAGCTAGAGAAAGATAATCGCTGTGCTAGCAAAATTGGGAGGGCTGTCCAATCAGTGTCTGATGGGGAAATGGGTACCATTGTGTTTTCCATAGACCAAGGTCAGTCTGTTCAGTAGAACCAAAGAGGACATGCTGAGGTCCTTCCTGAACAAGGCAGTAAGAAGCCAGAAGATTATAGTACCCAGGCTTGGTGCAAGGAGCCTAGGGTATTTTGTTTGTTCATTTTGTTTGAAAGGAACTACAGAGAGCAGGCTGAAAGAGTTCTGCTACAGACTAAATGATTGCATTCTCTCCAAAATCAGTATGTTGAAATCCTAACCCTCAAGAGGATGGCACTGAGATGCAAGGCCTTTAGAAGTGATTAGATCATAAGGTGGGAGCCCTCATGAATGGGATTAGTGCCCTTATAGATGAAGTCCTGGAGACGTCTGCACCCCTTTCACCATATGAGGACGTAGTGAAAATATGGCTCTCTGTGAACCAGAAAGCAGGTCCTCTTTAGACACAAGATCATCCAGTGCCTTGATCTTGGACTTCCCAGCTGCCAGAACACTGAAAAATGAATTTATACTGTTAACTAATCACCATTCTACAGTTGTTCCAACAACCCACAAGGATTAGGACAGGTTCCAAAAGAGAAAAAGTCAACCTGAAACATCAGCAAGGCCTAGAGTGAAGCTTCACAAGTGAAAAGAACTGGGGTCCCCTGATTTTCCTGCTCCTCTCTTTCATACCCCAGCCCCCTTTGACTGCTGACCTTCACATGTAGCAGCGAGTGGGAGGCAAGCCAGGAGACTAAGCAGAAGGTGACTAGAGTTGCCACCTCATAGCACCTTTCCAGGCTCAAACAAGTGTAAGCTGGAGGAAGGCAGAGCCTGTTACAAAAGGTCAAGATCAGAGTTCTGACTAAACCAGGGGACTGTGTTCTACGTGTCTATTCAGGAAATTTTGTTAATCAAAGTGACTATGGTTGTTGTTATTGTTAGGTGTTGTTGAGTCCTATGGGACTCATAGAGATCCTCATCAGGTTTTCAATGGCTGATTGTTTTGGGGTTGCCTTGGGAGTGGATTACCACGTCCTTCTCCCATTTTTGTGGTGCTGGGAATCAAAACTGGGACCTCAGAGACTGCAGAGTGGCACTCTACCAACTGAGCTAAATCCTAAACCCGAAGTGACTATAGGAATGTTTATTACCAAGAAGCTATGGGACCTACGTTTTATTCTGGTACAGGTGATTGCTTCAGCAAATAAACCATGGAAAGTCAGTAAGAGCACAAAATGAGTTCCCTTTTCATTCTATTCTTTGGATTGTCCTCATTCAATTTATCTCTAACGGTCACTCAAGTCAAGAATCTGGCAATCATGCTGAACTTGCCCCCTTTACTCATCATCCAAATTCACTCTACCATCAAAACCCATAGACTGCACTTGCTAAATGTGTTTTAACCCATTTGCTCCTCCTTTGTCCTAGTTGGGGACTTCATCAAATGGTGAACTGTGGCACGTTTCCATAGCAGGACCATACTTGCAGTCTCAGCCTATATCTTCACTGAAATAAGTCCCAATACATAGTAAATGGCTAATGTACATAAGCTATTATTATAATTATTTTAATTCATCTTTCAAGATTTGGCTCAATAGTGTTCTCCAAGAAGTCCAGATAAGGCCCACACTGGCCTCCTCTAGCTACCCATTCTGTGTATATCTCCAGATTAAAATATCAACAGATGTACCTTTGTCAGTCACAATGAACTGTACATTTTTGCAAGGGCAAGGACCATTCATTTTTGTACCACTGGTCCTAGTTCCTTAATAAAAGTGCCCTGGACTAAACTAAATCTCCTATCGTAAGACTAGACTTAAATAATAAAGAATAGAACCATACTAAATTTTTAAATAATTTATTCTGCATTTGCAGCTCTCAATATTTCATTATCTGTGCAGGTAGGACTAGAAGCCATCATAAATAAAGTTAATGAGAGCATCTTGGGTCATACTCTGTTATTGCCCTTTGTTATGAGTACTGTTATGAGTGGCCTTTTAGCCTCCACAGGGTCACTGTCATTCAGATGTCATTGGGGTTGGGGACCTATTTGTCCCTTTTTTAAAATCTGCCTTGGCAAAGTGAGTATTCAAATGAAAGTGAGTCTTGCAATAAATTCTGCCCCAACTGTATACCTCTATTAGCAAATAGGCACAACAACATTCTCTAACCAGTTCTTGTATCTTATAAAGTGAGGGAAGTTCCTACTTTGACCTCTGACAGGAGTCAGGCATTAGGTTCACTTAGAGGAATGATCAGTTAACCTTCTGTTTGAAATAGGAAGGAGAATTATCTTCATCCATTCAAGTGGCTATTACAAAATACCTAGACCAGGTAGTTAACAAACAAGAATTTATTTCTCACAGTTCTGGGGACTGAAAATTCCAAGTTAAAGTGCCAGCAAATAAAATACCTGTTTAGGGGCCAACTTTCTGGATCATAGCCAGTGCCTTCTCACTATGTCCTCACATGGTAGAGTGAGCTAGTTCTTTGGGGCCTCTTCTGTATGGGCCCTAATCTCAATCATGAGGAGTCCACCTCCATGATTTAATCACCTCCTAATCCCATCACTTTAGGGATTAGACTTTTAACATATAAGTTTTAGGGGAACACAAACCATAGCAGGAATCTTCTGGTAAGTATTGTTACACAGGATTAAATGGACTTTGTGCCAATCCAAAGATGCTGTCCTGCTGTCCTGTCTTGTCCCTTCAGAGGCAAAAGGGTCTGCATAGTTTTTTTTTCTCTTATCAATCATCTGTCTTCAACTGTACTCATTCTACTAATAAAATGTTCTTCCTATCCACTTTGCTAATTAGAATATCTGCTGGATCAGATATGTTGTTGTTAGGTGCCAGCAAGTCCTGTCCAACTGATAGTGATCCTCATAGGGTTTTCAATGAGTGATTGTTTCAGGATTGCCTTGGGAGTGGATTGCCAGGTCCTTCTCCTATTTTTGCGGTGCTGGGAATTGAACCCAGGACCTCAGAGACTGCAGAGAGGCACTCTACCAACTGAGCCAAATCCCAGCCTGGATCAGATATAAGCAATATTATCTCAAATGTTTGCCAAAATGACCTTGGAGTGAACTCCTGATTACCTTCTTTCTAATTTCAACTGATCGTCCTTGCAGTAGGGTTACAGAATTAGGAAATGAAAATGCTGTCTGCAGAATCCAGTATAAATTTAATTTACACACATAGTATAAACCATATTATCTGCATCACAGGTACCATAACTGAAGTGTAGCAAGAGAAGTTTTAAAAAGTTCATTTCAGTCTGCAGTCTTTCTTTTGCTCTCTCTACTCAACCACAGGATTCCACATTGCCAGAAGCGGAATTAGGCTTGCTCTGGCAGCAATTCCAGAGAGAAAGAAAGAGTTAATGTTTCATAATAGCTTCCCAGTTGGACTTTTGAAAAGCAAAATGGGAAAAAAGGGAAGCATCTATGTGAAGTCTATAAAAATAGATTGGAAAGACAATTATAGACTGGAGTCAGTGGGCCACCTTCATCACCTGTGGGGAAACTGAGGTAATATTGCTGCATTTTCTTTCTTCAACCGAATCTCCATTTGTATCTTTTTCTTTATATTTTGGTCTTTTCCTATTTGGTTGATAAATTTATAATTCCCTTTTCACTTGACAGGCAATCCAGGAATTGGATATATTAAGTGAAACCAAAGCATAGAGAATCTAAAAGGAAAAAGAGAACAGTAGAAGACAAAGTGAATAAACTTTGTACTGAAAAAGTCTGATACTATGCAAAGAACTTTCTGAGCACATTTTACCATGTTATTTACTTTTCCCCTCACTTAAAAATATCCACAAACCTTCTAACACTTACTGAGCAATTCCTGTGTCCCAAGTACTTGCCCATACTTCTGGTCCTTTTAGACTCATTAGGATGCAAACTCTTTAAGGGCAGGGCCTTCTCCTAGACTTTGTTCTCTGCTTTGTCCTCCAGGGCCTAGAAAAAGGTCTGGTTTGTTGCTGACACTAAATAAGTAAATGAATGAATAGACTTACTCAGTCTTTTGTCAAGAAGCCCTGTGACCTATCACTTCCATGTCTGAACTGTAGGACTAGGGGCCATCCTGGAAAAGCAGGTGGATTTAGAATCTACTCAGACCAGCCTGCAGGAATTTTTCTTTCTGCCTTCATTTTCTATTCCACTCTATCTACTCTTTCTCTCTCATAGCACTTTTGATACAAAAAGGCCCAAGTAGCAGCTGTGACCCATATCTGTGCAGCCAATTAGTGGTGAAGTAGCTCAGAAACCAAGATTTCTGAATCACCCAGCCTCCTCATTCCAAGCCAGCTTCCCTGGATCAGAACAAATAACTCATTATTTATTGAAGTTGGGTATTGATTAGCTCTTGAAAGCTGCACACATTTGCTTTCTTTTTAACCTTTTGAAAAAATAATTTCTTAGATCTCATGATTACTAAATTTAGTCATCAGGTATAAGTTTTCAAGAGAGTAAATCAAGTGATTTTGAAGGTGAAAGTGAACTTCAAGCTCATCTGATGAAACAATCTCCCCCACCTCGCTTTTTTTTCCCCAGAAAGATGAGCAAATTGCAAGACAGAGGAATCCATAATCTGTTCAAGGCAACCCACCAAATCAGGGAAAGAATCATTGGTGGAAATTAAGTCTTCAGAGACTCAGTTCAGTGCATTGCACACCCATGTGCTAGGTTGGCTTCTATGATTCAATTATATGACCTGTTAGAAGAAAACACATTAACTTGCATAAGACCAGTGTGGCCCTGCCTCCTCCATTCAATGTTTCTTCAAAAAACAATAGGTCAGGCACTGTGGGGCACACCTATAATGCCAGTGACTTGGGAGGCTGAGACAAGGGGATTGTGAGTTCAAGGCCAGAGGTAGCCTGCACAATGTAACAAGACTCTGCCTCAAAATTAAAAAATAAAAAGGGTTGGGTGTGCTGCTCAGTGCTGGAGCACTTGTCTACGTGTAATGCCCTGGGTTCAACCCCACCTATGGCAACAAACATACCAAAAAACACAGCAACCAGGTTCCTGGAATTATATGGGAGTTTGCTACTTACCCCATAGGTCTAGAATGTCCTTTAAATTTTTCTGCCATATTTACCTTCACTACTATTCTAGGCTTTTTAAAAATTATTTATTTCTAATAAGGTCCTACACAATTCCTGAGTCTTAGAGCAGGTTCTGTCTCATAGTTCTGAGCTCTCAAATGAGCATAAGACATGTAATTTCCCACTAGAAGGATGAAGAACTTTATGAGGTTCTTACAAAACCAAACCCTGAATTTTAACACCTGAATATGTTAACATGTTTTAACAACCACATTGAGAGCCATGGTGAAATCCAATTCCTAATTTAACATCTTTCAGGGGAACAAATCCTTGCCAACCCTTGACTTTAATACTGCCTGGTTGCCTTAAGGAGCTCTCATGGGCCATGGGAAGAATGAGAGGAGGAAGAAGAGAGATAAGGAGGTCTGAGAGGATCCTGGCACTTATTCAACTGACACCAATGGAACACAATAGTGACAGGATTAATGTGAGCTTATTTCTTCTGTGCCACCACCTGTCTCTCAGTTTGTCATACTGTGAGGACTTGCATGTTGCTGTGGTGCTGAAAGCTATGCTAGTGGTATTTCAGATACCAGCAGGGTCACCCATGGTGAACAGGTTTCAGCTGAGCTTCCAAACTGAGATATATTACAGAGAAAGATCTGGCAGCCCACTCTGGAAACAAATAGCCATTGAAAACACTATGAATAGCAGAGAAGCACTGTCAAATATAGTGCCAAAAATGAGCCCCCACCCCCAGGTTGGAAGGCATTCAAAAGACTAATGGGGAAGAGTTGCCTCCTCAAAGTAGAGTTGACCTTAGTGACAGAAATGGAGTAAAGCCACAGGAACCTCTATTTGCTGTTGTAGCACAACTCAAAATGAGGAAGAATAAATGTACATGTCCATTAATAATTGGAAGGTGGAATATATGTAGTGAATATAGGAAAATTAGAAATTGTTGAAAGGGAAATAGAGCACATAAACATCTACATTCTAGAGATCAGTGAGCTGAAATGGATCAGAATGGGCCATTTTGAATCAGATAATCATATGATCTACAATGCTGAAAATGACAAAGAGAAATGGGGTTTCATTCATTATCAAAAAAGACATTCAAGATCTGTCCTGAAGTACAATGTTGTTAGTGATAGAATAATATCCATATACCTACAAGGAAGGCCAGTTAATATGATTATTATTCAAATTTACAAACCCACCACTAAGACCACAAATGTAGATAGGGAAGATATTTACCAGCTTCTGCTATCTGAAATAGATTAAACATGTAAATGGGATATACTGATAATTACTGGTGACTTGAATACAAAAGTTAGAAACAAAAAAGAAGGCTCAGTAGTTGGAAAATACGGCCTTGGTGACAAAGACGATGCTGGAGATTGCAGTATAGAATTTTGTCAGACTAATGACCTTTTCACTGGAAATACATTTTTTCACCAACATAAACAGCAACTATGTACATGGGATTCCCCAGAAGGAACATACAGGAACCAAATTGACTATATTTATGGAAAGACACAATGGAAAAGCTCAATATCAAATGTCAGAATGAGACCAGTTACTGATTGTGGATCAGACTATCAACTGCTCATATGTAGTTTCAAACTGAAACTGAAAAAAATTAGAATGAGTATACAAGAGCCAAGGTATGACCTTAAGTATATTTGACCTTAGATCAGGGACACCCTCAAGAACAGGTTTAATGCATTAGACACTAATGATAGAATACCAGATGAGTTGTGGCATGACATCAATGACATCATTCATGAGGAAAGCAAAAGGTTATTGAAAAGAAAGGAAAAAAAGAAAGGGCCAAAACTAATAGAAGATAGGATAATTAATACACGCCAACATATATGCATAGGAAAGTATTTCCTTACTAGGATTCCAATTGCTCAAGAAGTTGCAACAACAGTAGGAAAATGGGATTACATGAAATTAAAAAGCTTCTGTACAGCAAAGGAAACAATTAACAGAGTCAAGGAAATCCTCACAGAATGAGAGAAAATTTTCACATCCTGTACATCAGACAAAGATCTAATTACCAGAATTTATAAAGAACTTAAGGAAAAAATATCCAAGAAAACAAATAACCCAATATACAAATGGCCAAAGGAACTAGATCTCAAATGAAGAGGCCTGTAAAGCCATGAAATACACAAAAAATGCTCAATATTCCTAGCTATTAGGGAAATGCAAATTAAAACAACTCTGAGATTCCACCTTACTCCAGTAAGAATGGCCATGATCAATAAAACAAATAACAGCAAATTCTGGCGGGGTTGTGGAGAAAAGGGAACACTTTTACACTGCTCATGGAGCTGTAAATTAGTCCAACCACTTTGGAAATCAGTGTAGAGGCATCTTAAAGAACTAAAAATAGATCTACCATATGACCCAGCTATAACACTATTGGGAATATACCCAAAGGGAGACGGCTCATCATACCACAGAGACACCATCATGTCCATGTTCAATGCAGCACTTTTCACAATAGCAAGGATATGGAACCAACCAAAATGCCCATCAATAAAAAAAAAATGAAATAATGCCATTTGCAGCAAAATGGATGGAATGGGGAAAAATTATTTTAAGTGAACAAACACAAGCTCAGAAAGAGAAATATCACATGTTCTCACTTATATGTGGGAGCTGAATCAAAATTGTAAGAAGGAAAAAATCCTATGCGGAGGTTGGAACATAATTAAAAAATAAATGAATAAATAAATAAATAAAGAGACTGTGAAACTTCCCTTGAACATTATGCAGCTAAAGTACAAGAAGACATGATAAAGTTAAGGAACTAAACAGAAGATTTCAAAGGGCAGCTCTAGAAGACAAAATCAAATATGTTAATTACATGTGCAAAGAACTGGAGACAGAAAAGCAAAAGGGAAGAAAACTCTATTTTTCTCAAGCTTAAGGAATTAAAGAAAAAATTCAAGCCTTTAGTGGCAATAGCGAATGATCTTACAGGCAAAATATTAAATGATGCAGGAAAGATCAAAAGAAGATGGAAGCAATACACAGTGTCATTATTCTGAAAAGAATTGATGTATGAAAAATCATTTCAAGAGGCTGTGTATGATCAGGAACCAATGGTATTGAAGGATGAAGTGTAAGCTGCCTTGAAGGAACTGGAGAAACACAAGGCTCCAGAAATTGATGGGATACCAATAGAGATGTTTCAACAAACAGATGCAGCACTGGAAGTGCTAACGTGTTCATGTCAAGAGATTTGGAAAACAGCTACCCGGCCAACTGACTGGAAGAGATTCCTGTCTGGGCCTATTCCAAGAAAAGGTACCCAAACAAATGTGGAAACTATCCAATGATATCATTAATATCATATGCAAGTAAAATTTTACTAAAGATCATTCAAAAGCAACTGCAGCAGTACATAGACAGGCAACTGCTGGAAAATCAACTTGGATTCAGAAGAGGACATGGAACCAAAGACATCATTGCTGATGTCAGATGGATATTAGACAAAAGCAGAGAATACCAAAAAGATGTCTATGTTTTATTGACTATGCAAAGGCATCTGACTGTGGGGATCATAACAAATTATGGATAGCACTCTGAAGAATGGGAATACCAGAGCACCTAATTGTAATCATGAAGAATCTGGACCAGGAGGCAGTAGTTTGAACAGAACAGGGAAACACTGCTTGAAGTCAAGAAAGGTGTGCATCAGGGCTGTATCCTTTCACTGTACCTCTTCAATTTCTCCTGAGCAAATAAACTGAGAAGCTAGACATTATGGAGAAGAATGTGACATCACAATTGGTGGAAGACTCATTAGCTATATTATGCAGATGACACAACTCTATTTGCTGAAAGTCAAGAGGATTTGAAACATTTACTGAGGAAGATCAAAAAACACAGCCTTCAGTGTGGATTGCACTTCAATATCAACAAAAACAAAAATCCTTATAACTGAGTCAGTAAGTAACTTCATGATAAATGGAGAAAAGATTGAGGTTGCCCAAGGATTTGCTTTACTTGGTTCTACAGTCAACACCTGTGCAAGTATCAATCAAGAAATCAAAAGATTAATTACATTGGGAAAAGCTGTGACAAAAGACCTCTTTAACCTGTTGGAAAGTACAGATGTTATTTTTAAGATGAAGATGCAGTTGTATCATATGGTTGTGAAAGCTGGACATTGAATAAGAGAGACAAGAGAAGAATTGATGCTTTTGAATTATGGTATTAGAGATGAACATTGAATATACCATGGACTGCCAAAAGAAGCAACAGATCTGTCCTGGAGGAAGTGCAACCAGAGTGCTCTTTGCAAGTAAGGATGGCCTGACTGTGTCTTACATATTTTGGACATGTTGTCAGGAGGGACCAGTCCCTGGAGAAGGACATCATGTTTGGGAGAGTGGTCAACAACAAAAAAGGAAAACCCTCAACTAGATGGATTGACACAGTGCCTGCAACAATGAACTTAGACATAAATAACATCATGTCCCTGGCACAGAATCAGGGAGTGATTCATTCTGTTGTAAAGAGGGTCATTATGACCTGACTGGATGGTGCCTAACATCAACAACAATTCTTCCTTGTTGTTGGATATACCTGTGGCTGTCAGTGTTGGTTTCTTGATGAAGGGTCCTCATTCCTTAGGGCCTAATGACAGGTACATCTACAGCCATACCACCCTCACATCAAATCTCTTCCTAGATCTCAGAAGCTAAGCAGGTTCAGGCCTGGTTAGTCCTTGGATGAGAGACCTCTTGGGAATACTGGGTGCTGTAGGCTTGGGAGAAAGACCTTGCAGCCTACTCCTTAAACAGTCAGCTATGGAAAGCCCTGTGAATAGCAGAGAAGCACTGACAATAGTGCCCAGTGTAGCACATTGTCCAGTAGTCTTTCATTCTGTTGTACATAGAGTTGCTATGAGTCAGACTGGACTTGACAGCATCTAACAACAATGACAATAACAGATACAGATAAGACATTTGGCTGACTTTTATCATCAAGGCTTTTGGCAAAAGAGTGTTGGTAATGGTGGTGGAAGCTCACCCAATATCTGGAATATGATCCTAAATTGAGAAGGGAATTTCATTCTTTCACTCAGCCGAGCCTCTGGGGGAACAAAAGCCAAGCTCCTAAGCTTGAGGGAAGGTTTGAGGCTGCAGGAGCCTCCAAGAGTCAAATGAGACAGCTCTGTGACAATGTGGGTAGCTACAACTTTGTCTTCCAACTGTGGGCCACAAAACATCTATGTTAAAATTCAGTTTAACACAATGGCAGGAAACAGATTCTTCCAGTTCAGGAGAAACTATGGGAGCAGAGGTGGGCAGGATCCTATCCAGACAGGTGGCCTCACATGGCAATCACTCCCAGAGCATACAATGGTGATGGAGGGCTCACTGGCAGGCAGTAGAGACCTCCATAGTAGCTCTAAGTGTAGCCTCAGGCAGCATAAGGAGAATGTGGGAAAGCCACTGCTGAGCAGGGACTGCTATGGCCTATTTATGGCCCCTATGAACTGCACAGTGGCCTCCACAATCAGGAGAATAAGGGCCACTGGAACTGGGATTCTTGGGAGTGAATAGCAAGGATTGTGTCCAGAGGCTACTGCGAGGACATATATTTATTTCATCTCCATCTCCATCTAGGTATTGTCTAAGACCATGGTCAGATGAACATGGCCACATTCCAGCTGGAGGGCTTCAGGGATTCATATCCAAGATCCCTCTAATGAATACTACAAAAGGAGAAGGTGTTTGAATTGGAACTATTTACATCAAGGACTTTGAGAAAGAGATAGTTTTATTCCCTAAATTCATTTCTGTAGAGCAAATACAGATCTCACATTGGGCTACCGTGTAGATATTTCTCCAATCTCATTGTCATTGAGGGATCAAGGGATCAAAAAATCAGTGAGTTCATGTCCAAGTCCTTTTCCTGCCCTCATGGCAAATGGCATTAGTAGATGCTAGGCACGCTTTCTGTAAAGTGATGATATGCCCTCAGAATCCATCATCATGTGTTTATTGAGCCTCTGCTATGTGCCAGGCATTCCAGGAAGCCCCTATACATCAATTAGAGTTGGCAAATGACATGAAAGCACTTTTCCATTTTAAGGCAAAATCCTTCATTCAGCCCCACTCCCCATGGAACTTACATGGAGTAGCACATTCCACCTGAGTAGCTGTGCTTCAATGCTCTCTCTTTCTACTGACCTGTAATAGGAACCTTTCACACTATGAAAGGCTAGGGGAAGTATTATAGCTCAATCACCACAATATTACATTATTCAATTCTGTTAATAATTCCCTAAAAATAAAAAAGGTGAGTGAACAGATATTTGTTGTGGCTCAGTGGGAAAATGTCTGCAGCCATATCACTATAGTGTCCAATCTCGTCAGATCTTGGAAGCTAAGCAGGGTTGGATGTGGTTAGTACTTGGATGGGAGACTGCCTGGGAACACCAGGTGCTGTAGGCTTGGGAGAAGGACCTGGCAACCCACCCCCCCCCTCAAAAAAAAAAAGCCAGCCATTGAAAACCCCATGAATAGGGAAGAGTCACTAACAATAGTGTTTCATCTGTTGTACATAGGGTCGTCATGAGTTGGACACCAACTCAACAGCACCTAACAACAGTGGGAAAGTAATGCTTACTGACTTAAACCCCACCTTTTAAATGTATTCACAGTGATCACTAAACATGAAGTTACCACCTGCTAACCTCCTAATCGGTTTTAATATAGTTGCTTTTGAGGGACTCAAGTTAGAGAAAATGAACTCTTCCAGCTGTAATTTGTGAGTTGTTTGGCATGTAACATAAAAACTGTACTCACTTGTTTGGATTAGATTTCTTGGAACTATTTCCTAGAATGTCACTTCACTTCCTCCAAGTTTCTTGAATCACCTTTGAATGATTGCTCCCCACAAGATTGTCTCTCAAATTTCATGTATCATATGTAGTCTCCAAATGACCCAGTAACTTTCCTCAATGCTAGGAATAACCCATTATAGTGCCAATATGGCCCCTTTAGAATTAGGATAGTAATGGCTATTTGCCCAAGACTACTGTCCTTCCACAAATGGCAACTATTGATGCACACGTTATCTAATAATCACCTTATATTTATGCAGAGGAAAAAATTAATGAGATATTTACATCTCATAGTGAAGATCACTATAAGAATATTTGTAAAATGAAGGGAAAATGAAAGGTGATATAAGTATTGTCAAATAACACAACTGATTGTATGTCTGAATGAGTATTAAATAAACCTGCAATAGTGGCAAATAAGGAGATTATAATTGAGAACCTGATGTCAGACAGAGTCCTTTGGCAACCAAACATATCAGATTATTTCATGAGGCTCCCATAGCCTTGTATGGTTATTGGGAAAATAGTATGATCTTAAAAAATGACTTTAAAATTGCTTAATTCATTGCAATCTTTTGTTTTTTAAAATTAACTACTCTCTATTATCAAAGAATCCAAAAGTGTAAATAAAGGCATGGCATTGCTAGCAAGCTTTTGATAATGTTACAAGACTTGCAACATCTCAGTCTAATGTTCCCAGATGAAATATTTCTATAGAGGTTGTGTTGATTTGGTTTCTTGTGGATTAGCTGCCCAGAGCTCCTTTCTTTGATGTAGGGCACTAAATAAAATATTTAAATGTTAGTGTACAGTTCAATTTCGAGGACTCTCAGCTTGGTGCTCAAGCAAATTTTCCTTCACTTTTATTTTTCTGGAAAGCTTAATGTTTTAACTTAAGGAGAACATGTGACTATGTGATCATAACAAATTTCTATAAGGAGAAATGTTATTTTTAAATTTTGTAACTTTCCCCAGAGACATGAGTTTTTCTTCTTCCTCAGTCCATGTGATCTAAGATTAGTAATTTTCAAAGGCTGTATTTTCTATAACATTGTTTTGATATTACCACAGGGGTAAGTGGAGAGGTTGGGTCAGGGGTTCCTACTGTGTGTCCCATGCCCCAAGACTCTAGGCTTGTGGCTATTGCCTCAGGAAGAAGAGAGTGGCTGTGTAGGAGCTTTGTTGCACATCAGTATCCCTAGAAGTTATTATGAGAACACGCAAGTTGCTCTGCACAATTCCCACAGAACAATGGCAAAGGGCTATGGAACACAGGATACACAAGTATCTAAGCAGGGGAAAAAGACAGCTGGTCCAGTTTCAAACTGATGGTCTCTTTAGTTTTATAATCATGACAAGAAGAGTTTAAAAATGTGTATCTGTTCATGTTGTTAGGTGCTGTCAAGTCAGGTCCAACTCATAGTGACCCTATGTATGACAGAATGAAACTCTCCCCAACACTGTGCCATGCCTGGCACTATGTCGGTGCTTCTCTGCTATTCATAGGGTTTCAATGGCTGATTGTTTCTGGATTGTTTCAGAAGTGGATTGCCAGATCCTGCTCTCATTTCTATGGTGCTGGGGATTGAACCTGGGGCCTCAGAGAGGGCAGAGTGGTGCTCTACCAACTGAGCTAAACCTGTCTGTTCATAGAAGGAATAATTTCTTTAATACATATTTTAATTTTCTTTTTTCTGTTCGCCTTCCCTTCTGCACACGAAACCTTTTGACCACAATGATCATCAAATATAAAAGGAGGAACAGTATGTGTTACGCAGATACTTTTATTTTTTACAGGGTTATGGGAACTAGAGGCCTAGTAACTTAACAGCTAAGATCACTTGTGTCTTTAGGAAACAGACTGGCTGCTGATTCATTTTAAGACTTGTAGGTACACCTACCCAGCAGAATGTTAAACCAACAATATACATTTAAGCTTAAAGCTGTGGCTTTTCTCTCTGAAGCATGTGTGGGCAGACATACATATATACTGACATGAGTAATATAGCATAGTCACCTGTAGGATGCAAATTTCCCAGAAAATCAGAGGCTCTACTTCTCTTATTTCTACTGATCTTTCCATTTATTCAGGTGCCACTTCATTTCATTTCATCTGGGTTGATGGTGACTAGACACAGGAAGGTAAAAGGAGCAATTTGTCAAATTGAGTGAGACCAGACTTTATTTTCTCAAGTTACCCATTTTCTTGAAGTATTTGTACCCAGGGTTTAAAGTTTTCTGTGCAGTTTAAAAACTGAATACTAGTGCAAAGATATAGCTTAGGTACTTTTCCTTCATTAGCATTTAAATGTTAGAATTTGTCTAAATATCATTTTGTAATAAGATCTGATATAGCAAAGCATTGACTTCTTAGTCTGCATTATTTCTATCCAGAGAAATGTTTAAAATGTGACTTGACACTTATTTTTCTATTTTGTGTAGGTAGATCTTAGGACTCTGTGAGTTTTTTTTTTTTAATTTCAAAGGAATTTAGTAGCTAGCTGTTTAGAAAGAGGCCAAATCCTCCATTAATGTCATTAAACATATCTGGGCAACACAGCATTTTAAACTATAGGATGGCATGAGTTTGAATTGAGGGCTAAGTACAAAACATTAATCAAATAAATTTTACTTCTCTCTCACATTGTTAAACTTTAATATTTTCTCCCTATATAGAAAGTGCCAGAACTGGATTCACATCTTGTTATATAGACTTTAGTAAGTTAACAAAATACACTGGACAGGGCAAGTTAATATTCATTTACTTTCAACTAACCAATAGTGAAAAAATGAATTCTAAGGTTTAAGGAAATTAATCTCATGTTCACATTTCTTTTATAATTTTTCCTGTGAAAAGCCCTTTAGTCAAGGTATTCTTTCACTAGGATGACATAAAACATTAAATCATGTATAAAACAAAAATATACTCAACATATTCATTTTCCTCTTACTCCAGATTGTGACAGATTTAGGAATACAGATGGAAGTTTTTAAAAATGCAAACTTTCCTTTGCAAAAGCCCACCGTGTCTGTTTTAGTAAGTGATAAAGGTGTGGAATGGGTCTTAAACAGTATTCCTTGGAAAGCTACTTGCCCTATCCCTGTACGTTTCCCTAAGCCATAGGAGGACACCAGAGACATGACTGATATTTGGAGGCCAAAAAAATTAAAAAGTCATAAATTTAAAAGGAGGAATCAGCTGGGTGCCAAGCGAACACCTGTCACCCCAGGAACTCAGGAGGCTGAGGCAGAAGGATCATTAAGTTGGAGGCCTGAGGCAGCCTATGTAACTTAGTGAGACCCTGTCTCAAAATAAAAAGTAAAAAATGGGCTGAGAGTGAAGCTCAGTGGTAGAGCACTTGCTAAGTATGTAGGAGTCCCTAGGTTCAACTCTCAAGTACTGCAAAACAACAAAAGGAGTAATCATGTTTTCCACGGATACTCTTAAGATATAGAATTTTATGTCAAATTCTATTAGAATACGAATATGAAAACATGACATGATTGTGTGAGGAGGTAAATTTTGAACCAGAAGATACTTTTGAATAGAATGCATTTGATAAGCTGCCCCCATCTTTATTGGCTAAAATTGAGTAGATCTGGCTTATGGAATCCCCATTTCTAAGGAAATGATTTTGAATAAGTTGAGGGACATGTGAACATAAATTTATGGGTTGGCTCTTGTATGGAAGCATGGTCTCTGAAAGAATAAAATCCTAGTGGTTATAAATGGGTCAAAAAGAATTAGATTTTTTTATTTATACTTCAGAAATGTAATCAAGTGAATGAAATGGTTTCATATACATTTTTACAACCAACAGTAGCGACACACTGTTCATACATTAATTCTATAGCAAAATGTACATCCTTCTTTTTTGCTAGGTAAGATTTGCCAAGTGTTCATGGAAAAAAAATAAACAACAAAAAATACCCTTTCATTGCAGCCTGAACTAGTGAAATAACAAGGGTTAGCCTTGTTCCTTTCAAATAGCTCAATGGCATTAATAAACCTATTGTCCAAATGTGTGTTAATCTTGGCATGTGTAAGTTGATGTCTCACAAATTCTTGAAAATGTAAGCGCCCAATCTGAAAACTTTGCAAAACAGTCTATTGGATTTTGCGACTGAATCTGCCCAGGGACACTGAAGTCCAGGATGGTTTATTTTAAGTGTACTTCTGTAGCTCTATTCCTAGCTGACTATTCTTCGATTCCCTAATCACAAAGAAATGCATTCTTATGAAGTTAAGCAGCTATAGACACAGAATGCTGATGACATTTTCTCCATATTTGAATTATCTAAAGAAAACCTAGATAGTGGTAATTCTACCAAATACTTGTAACATTCACATAAAATTTTAATTGATTTTCAAACAGTGTAACTGTGCCATGAATCCAACCACATAGAATATAAGCCCTAAGCCCACTAGGTTTAAGCAATTGTGTCTTTGTAGACTAAAACTATGTAAAATAAATTCTGATAACTCCCTGGTGTTAGAGGTAGACAGTTTTCTTTCAAATCCTAGGTTTGGTCCTTTATTTTATTCAGCAGTGAAAGCCATGAATACAGAACGAATAACAGCTGTTACAATTCTCAACCATGACTTCTAACGTCAGAGAATTCAAAGTATGAACATAGTACACAGTAATGAAAAGTATCAAAAATTAGTTTACCTCAAAAAAGATAAATAAAACAGGTATATTCCACCAATACATAAACAGATGTTTGTGCTACAGTTAAAATTTGCTGTATACAAAAGATCATAGTCCCCATAATTAGCTTATGATAGAAGCAAGAATACATGAGCCATTTAAATTGTCAGACATTATGCTTTATAAGGTATGCACAGAAGTTCAAGCAATAAATACATACATTAGTTCAAAGCCTTACAATAGCTACGCAAAGCAGATGCAGAAAAGCAGATTTGCTATTACTAGCAAGCAATGATATAAGAGTAAAAATTCATGAAATGCGTTAAAGCAACATTTTTCTTAGAAAAGGTCTGGTCATTTATGGGTCCACCAACATTTTTACATGATATGCACAATTATCAAAATACAGACCAAGCATTTCAGAAAACTCCAAAAAACCTAAAATCTATTTTCAAAGCAATTGCAGTTTTGGAGGTTTTTCTGGTATAATGTGCAAGCAGCTATTTTTTTTAAATTGTATTCATATAAAACCCATGCAAAACTCTACAGGTATATGCATTCTGTGGCTGAGACTTCCTTTCAAAAGTTTGGTAACTGAGGTATGCATACTTTAGCATTGTAGTCTTAGGCCACCCTCCTGATGGTACAACTCTCAGAGTTACTTCCAGTCCATCAAAGCCTTTTGAACATGCACCCGAAAGACCCATTTTCCCTTTCAGATAATCCTTATAGCAGGATCTTAGATGACTGAGAACCATCCTTCACAATACTAATCTTTCTCTTGATACCATATCAAAAACTTCCGGTTCATTGATCATGACCCAAAGACAAACATAATGAAAAGTAGCAGTTACGGTGACGTTCTCACGTTTCATGCAATCTGCCATAATTGTTCTAATTTTTTCTTTTTTTTCCCTTTTTTTTCTTTTTTCCTTTTTTTTCTTTTTCTTTTTTTTTTTCTTTTTTCTTTCTTTTCTTTTTTTTTTTTTTGCAGAGGTAGAAGCTTTCAGAAAGCCTTTTGGGTAAGTGGGAAAACCCTTTTGAAAGCCGTTATGTCCTTTTATTTGGTGTGATAGATGACTGGGTATCTTTCTAACTCTATTTGCTGACTTCAGCAAAGAATAAACAATGAGCTTAGTTTGCAAGAACCCGTTCCATCATATGGAACTGGTACATATGTTAAGCTCTAGCAGCCACCTTCTGTCAAAACTGTTTGTAAAGCAATAACCATAATCAGGTTATGAGGTCCCTTGGTTGGGGGAAAAAGTATTATCAAGACTTGGCACAGCACATGAAAAGCAACACGTAAAGTTTCTAGGTTTTAAGCAAACATCTGACTATGCTATCTTCAACTACACCATAACACATTATCATAGATTTGGAGTTTGGAGGTGTCAAAAAAAACAGCATTCCAACAATTTGGCCTGTGCAAGTCTTTGAAGGGAGTGTATTGTTAGTGTTAATATC
>VMDO01007280.1:75000-92625 GCA_007922755.1 Pedetes capensis
AGGAAAAACAAACAGAATGTATTATTAAAACCCAAGCACAATGAGAACACATTTTCCAATAGGATAACTCTAAAGTTATGTCATGCTGTATTTTCAGAAAATGTTAATATGCAAAGACTTTATTTCATTATGTCACCACCTTATACAAAAATATGTCTGAACTTGGACACAAGAAGTTGAGACAGGACTAAGATAAAATCCTGCACCCATTCTTAATAATCTATTTTCTGGCCTCAACTTACCTGTGGGCAATAATATTTCTAAATAATAACTTATGCTCAAGACTCAAATCATAATCTTCAAAACACTGCACCCAATTCTTATTGCAAGTTATTTTTCATGCTGACTCAGCTGTGCTTTCCCATCAATTTTCCACGTGTATACAGAACCTGAAATTCCCTTATACCCTGCATCCTACCTATTCACATCCTAGCTACTATTTAAGGACCAATTCATATAGTCTCAACTCCCTAAAGACTTTTATTTTTTTACATTTCTAACTTATGCTAACCTTTGACTTGGACACTGTAAGGCATTTTTAATTGATAGTTTCGATACTCAAAACTACAAACTCTTTGTATCCTAAAACTGTACAAAATATTAATGTTATTCTAAGATTCTTACTTTACAGGTCAAAAGATGAGTGGCTATCCATGTGTTCAAATACAGACAGATCTGGGAACAGTACACATGCTGGCCTAAACAATGTTTCTTCAAATCTTGACTTTTCTGCTATCCCACACTGCTTTATCCACATTAACCATGCAATCCTTTAACTCTTTTCAGTGGTAGCTGCACCTTGTCTTGCTGAATAGATTGAGAACTTTACAGATTAGGACACATACATAGTAAGCCACCAGTCAATGCATGTTGATTGGATAAATTATGTACCATCAAGTCATGAAGAGTTTCATTAGCACTAATTTTAAAAGAAGTTTTCTCTGGAATTAGGTAGTAAAGGATCCTTTCCATTTAGAGTTGGTTAATGAAGAAGGTAGCAGGGCTAGAAAGAGGTAAATAAAAATTTCCCAGATGGCTATAGTTTTGGGCTATTAATGTACTAAGACAAAACAAAAGCAAAGTCAACAATTATTTACATTCAATTGTTAAAAGATCTGATTGCCACCAATATAATATGTAAGAAAGAAATAGGAAGTCACAAGAGAAATTTGAGCATCATGGGGGAATGAAACTGCTTTGAAGTTAGAGTCCCCATGACTAAAAATGAGTGGAATTCTATTCAATAAAAATGAAATTTTATTATAGTGACCTATATTTCTAGTATACAATTACCTCATATTATTATTTTTTTCATTTGGGGTACTCAAAGTGTGCTGTCTTTTCACTTCCATGTTGCATGTCAATGTAGAGTAAATGGAACACAATGAAACTACATGCCCTTTCTGAGCAATATTTTTTTCTTCTTGTCCTTATTATAAGATATGAGGACCAATTAATTTATCCCTGAAAAAAATCACTGTATATTTTTGTAGTGTCCATTTTTCCAAATGCTTCAAGGTACCATGTGTTGTATTCCTATAGGATAATCAAGATTTATTCCAGATAAAAATGCTTTTCTCCATGATAGAAACATCCCTGGTGACTCAAATAAAACAAAATTATTCCTTTAAAGAAACTCCCTCTCTCTTCTTTGCTCACCAAGGCTTCATTACAGATCTTCTTCTCAGGTGCAGTCATCTGAAGGTTTTTAATTACACAGTGTAATTCAACACAATAAATTTTATCTATTTAGTATTTCAATTAACTTGTAAGTATAGCATAAAATAATACTGAACACTTTGGTCACCTCATTTATAATCTTCAGTCATGCAGCAGTGGTCAGCTGGTTAAGAATATAATGTTTAAGAATAGAGAGGACTTTGACGATAAAAAGCTTGGTTTGAAGCTGGGCTCTTTTCCTACTAGCTCTATGATATTAGTGAAGCTGCTTTACTCTCTGCCCCCTGATTTCTTTTCTCTTCTTATTTGAATTATTGGGAATTGAACCCAGAGTCTTGCACATGTTAGGCAAGCACTCCACTACTATGCCACACCCCCAGGGGCTATTTTTATTTTTTGAGACAGATTCTCTTACATTGGGCAGGTTACCACAGGCCTCATACTTGCCATCCTCTTGCCTCAGCCTCCAGAGTAGCTGGGATTACAGGCCTGCACCATGGCACCCAGGGTTGTCTTCCCCATTTCTTTACCCACAGAGCAAGGAAAACAAAGTATCTACCATTTACAGTTGCTATCAGGGCTGAATATAAAACATTTGAAACAGTGCCTGGGTCATAAATGATCAATAAATATTAGATACAGTCATAATATATTTGTAGCCTTATACATTTTGAGGAAGAAGGTGTGGCACAAATACATAAATTAATTTTAAAATATTATATAAGCTTAATTCGCTCTATAAAATTTTAGTCCTTCTCTCCAGAGTAAGATGCTCATGACTATATCAGAGAAGTCACAAAACAGAGATACGTGTGCCACATACATCCAATGGCAAGTATTAGTGTTATTAAACTAATAACTAGCTATATTTCCTTACAAGCATATTTAAGGTAATAAAAGGAACAAAAGAACACAACATATTACTGTAATTATTCTAAAGAATTATTTACCAACACATTCCCAATCAGAAAAATACTAAACCAAAATCTCAGGTCACTTTTTGGATCATTTTTAGATCACATGGAAAGCAAATTTCAAAACAGAAGAGCCATCATTGACATGCTTTATACTGAGACCATCTGCATTTATTTTCCTCAGTCATCCATCAGAGGACTCATCATTAACATGTCATTAAAATCATTAACATTACATGTATTGAATGGTACAGGCCTACATTACATTTGCTATACCTACTGGGGCTTATGAAGTACTGATAATATACATTTAATTAGGGAAAGCTTGAATAGACTAATCCAAATCATCAAAAAATGAAAATTGTAAGAGAAATAGCAATATGTAAGCCTGTTAGACAATAATTTTTTGGACTACATGCTGTGGCACACATCTGTAATCTAATTGACTCTGGAGGCTGAGGCATGAGGTCACAAGTTCCAGGCCAGAGGCAGCTTGTGCAACTTCTGAAGACCCTGTCTCAAAAATGAAAATTAAAAGGGGCACTGGAGATACAGCTCAGTGGTAGAGCAGCTGTCTAGGATGTGTGAGGCCCTGCATTCAACACACAGGACTTGAAAGAAAGACGAAAAGAAAGGAAGGAAGGAGGGAAGGAAGGAGGGAATGAAGGAAGGAAACAAGGAAAGAAACATTTTTTGCAGTACTGGGGGTTGGACCCAGGGCTTCACGCTTACATATTTTGCAAGTGCTGTACCACTGAGCTGCACCCCAGCCCTTTTTTTTTACTCTTTGAGACAGGGTTTTGCTAAATTACGCAGACTGCCTCTAGCCTGGAACTTTCAATCCTCCTGCCTCTGCCTCCCGAGTCGCTGGGATTACAGGTGTATGCCACCACGGCTGGTTTGCCAGACATTTCTTTATGCTGTATCAATCCCACTCTGAAAGGAAGAGTCAATAACATTACCATTATTTCCTGTCACTAATCATTAATTTAACAAATCTTTATTGAATATTTTCTGTATATAAAGTACTAGGAGGTTTTTAATATCCATCAAAGAACTAAGAGTCTAAAATGAGAGAAATACATGGTCAAGAAAACCCACAGTTTTGCCAGGCATAAGTATCCTAAGTAGGAATTAACGTGATACAGAAGGAGTCATAGCTGGGAGAGATTATTTGCCTCTAAGAAGAATTCCAGTGTTATAACAGCTTTAAGATACATATACATTCTTAATGGAATTAATTAGAGATATAACAGCAAATTCAGAGGGACATAAGAGAAATTGTTGACCACTCTGGTTATAAGAATCCATCAGGATTCTAAGATCTCTTTCTGCATGGTTCAGGCATTCATCATGGCATTCCACCCTTGACCACCCTCACAGTAATTTCAAATTTATCTACCGCTTCCTTCAGCTTTAGGATTTGAGGTGTCATATACATTAAAGTTTAGGCTTTGATAGAGCCCCTAATAAATAAAATAGTTGATACTCAAACAAATAGAATTATTTACAGGAATAAAACAGATGATGATAGTTGAAGCACTGAGGAGTTTGTTTTCTAAAAAACTTATGAACAAAAAGAAAAACTTATCAGAATTTACTGATTTTAGTTGTCTCATTTATAAAAACTTTGATAAAGAATATCAAATGGGCTTATTTTTAACATATTTTAAGGCAGGAGGTGAAAGGAGTTTAGATTAGATGATCTCTCTAGCCATTCATTTTTCTATTAGGTATCTACTGTATGTGATGTTGACCCAATTTGAGGTTACCTAACAACAACATATGTGAGGTATCTATATTTTTACAGACACAGCAGTACAAGCTTCGGGTATAGAAGGGCACAAATGGAAGGTAAATGTATCTCCCTTGGTAGTCACCTTAGTAGTTCTTCTAAACCTGGTAAAGTATATCATGTTCTTTTAAGTGGATATCAAAGTAACTTCAACTTTGGTTTTAAAGGTTATCCATTCAGGAAATAATGGCTATTTCTTCGAATTGGAATACAGTCATTCATTACAAATGCTTTAAAAATTATCTGTCCATGAAGTAGAAGACTTCTACTTCAACTGTTCCTTTTTTAGTCCACAACATACTATTTACTATGGAAAAGTAATGATTTATTTTTCCTGCTTGAAGAAGGCACAGTCATCTTTTATTTGCATATAATTTATACGTGGGAGATCTAAAAAGGTCTTTGCAACTTCGTTATGTTATTGTAGGAAAAGAAGCATTTAGTGATGGAGAGATAATATCTGTTATTTTCTGACAGGGATACAAAGTCAGTAATTGAAATGGGAGTATTTCTAGAAGAACAAGTTACTTTTTGTTAGAAGTAAAAAAAATCATCCAATAGGCATTATGTGTAAATCACTGGCATAAAAATGGATAGACACAATGGTTCCTGATACTATTGTTTTCAATCTAACAGAGGAAGAAAAACATAAACACAAGCAATTTCAATGCAAGGGTAGAAGTGATGGATGCCATAGTAGAGAAAGTGTTATAAAAGAGAGAGAAATTCTGCCAATGCAATTGGTGAATATTTTCTGAACAAGGCACTTGTCATTTCAGGAGGCTTTGAAATAGGTGAAAATTGTCATTATGCAGTGAGGAGAGAAAGGACATTCTGACTGGAAACGGGAAAAGTGGAGAATCTTAGACATGTTATGGGAACCCTGCAAGTGCATAGAGGTCATAGGAGAAGGAAGACTGGTTAAAAAAAAAAGTTAGCAAAGCAGAACAAGGTCAGATGGTGAAGAGCCTTGAATTGCATTTTATGAAGTATAAATTTATTCTCTTTCAGATAAAGGCTGTTGATGATTTTTGAGTAGACAATGAGAAGATAGAAATTTTAAGAGAATTATTTTGCAAAGTATAAGCTGTATGTAGGACAGTTAGGAGTTTCCAAAGATAATGTAATAAGGTAATGGTAACAGTAATGGCCAGTACTAAGGTAGTAGGAACAGGAATGGTGTAGAGAAGTGAAGAAGTTAGGCTAGAGGTTATAGAATAAAAGGTTTGGCATTTATTGTGCTTAGATCTATATGTATTTGAAATACTTTCTTGTTATACTCTACCAAGGAGATGAGAAGGCTGGGGTTTAGCTCAGTTGATACAGTGGCACTCTCTGGTCTCTGAGGACCCAGGTTTGTGCATAGCAAAAACTGAAGAAGAATGTGGCAGCCCACTCCAGGAGCAATCCCAAAACAATTAGCCATTGAAAGCCCTATGAGGGTCCTTATGAGTAGGAACCAACTCAACAGCACCTAACAACAACAACAACAACAACAAGGAGATAGTAAGGTCTGAATCTATGTTAAAAATAATGAAAGCCAAAATAGATCATGAGCTTTCCTCTCATCCATTTTGATCAATTTTTATATTTTTTGTTTTAATTGCTCAAGGCAGAGGAGAAGCAAACTTCGGAACTTGGATATTAAGAAGTGAAGATGGGAAGATAGTGAAAATAAATTTTGATGAAGTCCTCTGTGATTCAATGCTAGCAGCAGCAATGCTCATAATAATATTGATAATTGGTCTCCAAAGTTTGTATTCATTTTTAATTTTTAGTCTGTGTTCTATGTAATTTTAAAGAAAAATATATTTGAAAATGAATATTTAGATTAAAAGGCATAGTTTTGCTACTTTCTCAAGAAAAATAAAGAACATTTATTTCCAGCAAAGAGTAGTAAAAAAGAAATTTTTATTTTATTTTATTTTTTTAATTTAAATTACATTTGTTTTTAACTGATACATAAAGGCACAAAAATTGTATGTACTTAAGGGGTGCCATGTGATGTTTCATTTTATGATGCATTGTGTATCGGTTTAAACATCTATTTGCTTAAACCTTTATCATATCTTTACGACGAAAACATTCAAAATCCTTTCTTTTAGCTTTTTAAACTATATATTACATATCATTGTCTAGAGTCCCTTTACTGTGTAATAGCACACCAGAATTTCTTAAGAAGGATTTTTTAAAGTACATAACATATACCCTTGAGAGTCTTGCTAAGTATCTCCAAATAAATGGTGAATTTTTAGAAATGCCCCTTGTTGTTGTTGTTGTTAGGTGCCGTCGAGTCGGTATCCGACTCATAGCGACCCTCGTAGGGTTTTCAATGGCTGAGTGCTTCGGGATTGCCTTGGGAGTGGATTGCCAGGTCCTTCTCCCATTTTTGTGGTGCTGGGAATTGAACTCTGGGCCTCAGAGACTGCAGCGCAGCGCTCTGCCCACTGAGCTAAATCCCAGCCCCAGAAATGCCCCTACCATACCATTATTTTGGAGATTAACCAACTTGAAGTCACAACTCCCAAAGTCATTCTGCTGCTGGTGTTCTACTTAAGGCTGACTATCCTGGGAAGATACAGGAACTATTGTCTATGCTCTGAATGAGACCTGTGCTTTTAGTCACCACAGCTCACGTCCTTACATCCTCTGCACCTATCTTCTCTTTCCTCATCTCTGCCTAATACAAACTTGAAACACCTAAGATTGATATTTTTATAGGCAAATTAACAGTTAACTATTAGTATTTTCATAAAACTCAATTTCATAAAAAATCTATTTCAGGTTAACTGAAAAATACAGGAGAGACTCAATGACACAGTGTAAATTTGATCAGGCCTTTTTAGAAATGCAATATTTATTATTACCATTAGGCTAGGCTGGTGTAGCTCAGTGGTAAAGTGCTTGCCAGCATAGGTAAAGCCCTAGATTTGACACTCAGTGCGCCCCCCACACAGAATGAAGCTAATGATAAAAATCTGAAGCTGTAAGTTTTATGTTATATGTCAACAAATACTACGAAGAAATGATTTATAGTTCATATATACAATATGGCCAAGTTCAGTAAAGTTAATTTTATGAAAGGTTTGCAAGTCAAGACTCAATGTAAAACGAGATTGCAATTGTTTTTATGAGGTTTACTCGTTATAGATTATTTCTTTGTACTCTTTCATCATATAATCTTACTTATTTGAGAACACTTTCAGTATATTTAACATAGTACACCTATTGAAAGTGCAACAAACATCTTTTTACAAAGAAATATGATACATCTTTTTAAAAGCCCCATAAACATTTTAATATTTTTCCCTTTCCCAGCACACCTAACCCCCATGTCTGTCAGCTTGTCATGTTGTGAGGGCTTGCATGTTGCTGTGATTCTGAAAACTATGCCATCAGTATTTCAGATACCAGCAGGGTTATCCATGGTGGACAGGTTTCACCTGAGTTTCAATACCAAGAAAGACTAGGGAGAAGGACCCAGCAGCTCACTCCTGAAACAATTAGACATTGAAAACCCTATGAATAGCAGAGATGCACTGCCAAATATGTTGTTAGGTGCTATTGAGTTGGGTCTCACTCAATAGCAACCCAATGTATAAAAGAACAAAACACTGCCTGAGGCTGTGCCATGCCTGGCACCATGTCAGTGCTTCTCTGCTATTCATAGGGTTTTCTATAGCTGATTGTTTCAGGAGTGGGCTTATAGGTCTTTCTCCCATGTTTCTAGTATTGGGTATCAAACCCAGGGCCTCACAGAGCACACAGCAAGCACTCTATCAGTTGAGCTAAACCCCAGTTGTCAATATAGTGTCAAATATAGTGCCAAAAAATGAACCCTCCAGGCTGGAAGACACTCACAAAATGACTAGGGAAGAGTTGCCTCTTCAAAGTAGTTGTTGTTGTTGTTAGGTGCCGTCCAGTCGGTATCCGATTCATAGTGGCCCTCATAGGGTTTTCAATGGCTGAATGCTTCGGGATTGCCTTGGGAGTGGATTGCCAGGCCCTTCTCCCATTTTTGCGGTGCTGGGAATTGAACTCTGGGCCTCGGAGACTGCAGCACAGCACTCTGCCCACTGAGCTAAATTCCAGCCCCCTCAAAGTAGAGTTGACCTTAATTATGGAAATGGAATAAAACCCCTAGGACCTCCATCTGCTGATGTGGCATAACTCAAAATGAGAAGAAACATAGTGGCTATAACAATGGGCTCAAACATAAAAAGATTGTTGTACATGGCACAAAGTATGGTAGTGTTTTGTACTGTTGTACATAGAGTCACCATGAGTTGGATCCAACTCCGTAACACTTAACAACAATAAGCACACCTAAAGAATACAACATAGCCTGTGAGTAACTATACCTCAATACTACAAAAAGAGGTTACTCCTTAGGTAATACTCAAAAAGTTATCTTCAGAAGTAGCATTGGGACTACATGCTTCAATTTTACTACAGGAACTGGTGTTATTTCTTCTGACCCAATAGTCTTTATCTAGTAGGACACATACAGTACTTCAAGAAACATACCGAATGTATTGAAATACATGAAAATTCATGAACTATGCAACTTATTTCATACTCAATACACTGTATAGACTTGTTCATGTGATTTTAAATCACAAAAGTTCTACTGCTGAGTGAACTGATCTTTGTTTTGATTTGGACAAGTTTGCACATAGCCGTTGCCAGTAAGACAGTACACGGAATCATTACTCCAGTTCTACAAAATTAAAAAAATTCTCCTTCTTATCTCTTGATGAAAAAGAAAATATTCCTTTTTGAAGAAACTTACAACCATGAAAAGGTGATTCAAACTTGGAGTGACCAGATGATTCCTTATCCCTTATGTACTGGGTAAAGTTTGCCTTTTCCAAGATATAAGTAGAAAATGCTATACTAAATTTCCCACAACTTTTCTCCCTGGCTGGAGATAAACAAACTTTAATTTCACTTTAAAGCTAGGATGAAAATTTAATCCTATTATTAATACATCTTATTCTCCTTATTCTCTAAAATATGCAGTCATTTAGTGTTTGGTTGCAAAGCAATATTATTTTCAGATAATTATAGTAAAAGTTTCCCTTCTAAGACATATTTCCATTCTTAATGATGTACTTTATAATTCTAGTCAGCATCTCAATAGATGTGATCCTGAGGTGAACTTCCATAATTCCACTTAAAGTCAATAGAAGCTGGGTGCCCTGGCATATGCCTGTAATCACAGGGCTCAGGAAGGAGAGGCAGGAGGATCATGAGTTCCAGGTCAGAGATAGCTTCTACAATTTATTGAGACCCTGTCTCAAAAATAAAAATGAAAATGGAGCTGAGAGTGAGTTTCAGTTGTGGAACATTTGTCTAGCATGTACAAGGCCCTGGGTTCAACCCCACAGTACTGCAAAAATAGATAAATCAAATATAAAGTCAATAGAAGTTCTAAGAAATATAATAAAAAGGCAGACTAAAGTTATAAAACAATTGTATAAATTGCATGCATATATATCTGTATCAAAATTTCTCTAAAATTTCATGCCTTTAACTTCAACATTTTATTGAAATGGATTTGTATTTATTCAACCATGTTTAAAGAACCTAGATTTTACATGATTCAGAGGCTTGTTACTAAATGATTTTGGATAGTTTTGCTGTGGTGTTAAGAAAAATATACAAAACAAAATTCTTTAATATTTCCCACACTATATATACGAATTTATAAAAAATGATAGATGTGACCAAAAAGCTGTGAATAGGCGTGAAAATATAGATGCAATTACTTTGATCATTAATGAGAACAAATTCATTGTCACTAATATCAGAATCAAGTCAGTTGACCATTGAAAAGCAATTGGTGCTGTTCCATTTTGTGTCTCATAAATCGATAATTTCAATAAGTATTTAACCTGAGATGTAAGGACTTTTACACTTCTAATCTGTGGGCAAGAGAAATAAAAGTGTAAATCATACGTCCATACTTGGCCAGTAAGTCAGTTTTGCTGCTGCTCCAACTTCCTTTTAAACTTAGTTCTTTTTTTTTTCAGTACTGGGGGTTGAACCCAGGGTCTTATGCCTGCATGCTTTGCAAGTGCTGGGCCACTGAGCTGTGCCCCCAGCCCATTTTTTTACTTTTTGAGACAGGGTCTTGCTAAATTACGCAGACTGCCTCTGGTCTCGAATTTGCGATCCTCTTGCCTCCGCCTCCCAAACCGCTGGGATTACAGGCGTAAGCCACCGCGCCTGCCTGTTACTTACTTCTATTACCAACCTGCTCCAATGGAATGTTGCTCACCCATTGCTGGCCATTGGTGATGCTCTTTCCTAGGCTATTTTTACAGAGACCGCTTTCCACCTGAGTTAGGTGTGGTTCATGTCACTTGGTCTATCTAATGTCTGAGGTTGGGCTGCTCTGTTGGAACTATGTATTACTCAGTTTAAAGCACTGGGCTGGGTGCAGTGGCACACACTTGTAATCTCAGGGACTTAGGAGGATGAAGAAGAAGGATTACAAATTTGAGGCCTAAGGTAGTTGCACAATTTACCAAGACTCTGTCTTAAAATAAAAAGTAAAAAATGGAATAGGAGTGTGGCTCAGTGGTGGAATACTTCACTAGCATGTATGAGGCCCTGGGTTCAATCCATCAGTACTGCAAAAAGCAAGCAAACAAATAAAAATAGATTAAACCATTCAACTGACTTAAATTCCAGTTTTCTCCTGGGCTGTGCATAATAATCCTGCAGCTGTAGCCCTGTAGCATCTGATCCTGTCAGATCTCGGAAGGTAAGCAGGGTTGGGCCTGGTCAGTACTTGGATGGGATACCACTTGGGAACACCAGGTGCTGTAGGCTTGGGAGACAGACCAGCAACCCACACCCAAAAGTCAATCTGCCATTGAAAACCCTATGAACAGCAGAGAAGCACTGACAACAGTGTTTCACCCAAGTAGGATTGCTATGAGTAGGATACCGACTCCATGACACTTAACAACAACAGCAGCAAGCATAATTATATTCAATTCCAAACATAAGAATGCAATAGGGAATAAAAAATAAGTGCTTTTTATTCTAAATCTAGTACATTTCTTCCTCTGGTTTGCTAATTAACAAAAGCAATGTTAGATTTAATATTGCAAGCATAAATTTATTGATAGTAAGATCACACTTGTGATCAGTGATTGCTAGTCTTCCTTTCTTTTAGGTCTTGCTGATGTTACTCCATTTTCAATTTTCAAAGATGAAATAATGAATGTTAGTTTCAGAGGGCAAGTTATGTTAAACCATTTGATGAGCTGTTACTTATATAAATTATACTAATGTATACATAAATTATTTAATTCTATCCTAATGATAGAAGCTGCTTATGGAATGCAGTAACCCTATGCTTTAAGCTGTGTTTATTGGTATTAAAATATTCAAACATAATACGGGGAATGGTAAATTTTAAATTCTGCCAAAGTATTCAGATATATGCTCACGTCCCAAGTTCTATTTCAAAAGCTGAAGTTAAAGTTCCATATTGTTGTTAGGTGCCATAGAGGTGAGTCCGACTCATAGCGATCCTCATAGGGTTTTCAATGGCTGATTGCTTCGGGATTGCTATGGGAGTGTATTGCCAGATCCTCCCATTTTTGTGGTGCTGGGGATTGAACCCTGGTCCTCAGAGAGTGTGGAGCAGCATTCTACCAACTGAGCTAACCCCCTGCCCCAAAATCCCATATGGGAATGGGATAAAATTTTCATCTTTCCCTGGTCTAAAAATAGGAAAAAAATAATGCTAAAGCAATATTCATTCTTTTACAATTTAGTCAATGACTCTTTGACCCTTAGAAAAAGGAAATCTCTACAGCTCAACTAGTGTCAGGACAAATGAAGATGTATCTCCTAACAAAGTATCTTTTTAGATATTAAACTGAAGCTGTAAATTACAATGCAGTCAGCTAAAGTTGCCTGACACACTTTGCCTAAATTGTGGGATTTCACACCATGGATGTCAGATAGCATCTGTATAGTTCTATAAAAATCCTTCAAAACCCTATAGGAACCCACAAATTTCCACAATTGGCACGGTGGGAATATAACACATTTTAGCTGAAGGTACTATACCTCTGGTAGGACCTTTTTATTAAAAGGAACTAGAATGAGTTGTAAGTGCCACATACAGGGACTGGGATAATGTAAAAAAGAACAGCAGCTACTGATCCATACTTGTAGCACTTTTAAAAAGAGATGAGATGATAAAGAGCTGGCTAGCATCATCATATGTTCAGTACAGTCACTTTGGAAGGCGATCTCAAAGCTAACTACCAAAGTTAATGAAAAAGTTTAGAGATTAAATAAAAATGGAATTAAATCAGAACAAAAATTATCAGAGGCCCAGACAGGTTAGGGGGATAAAAATTAAAGGTGACCGAAAAAGTGTTAATGAGAACATCTGTGACAACAGAAGTGAGGCCAAAATGTGCTCTTCTGTGTAGAACTTCATAATGTAACATAAGGATCCAAAACATCAGCAAAAATAGCATAGGCTTAACAGAAGTAAAAACAATGAGGAGGGCATTCCACTTGCTCAGATTATCAGTCACTTTCAACTGTTTTCCTCTGAAATACAGAGCCACTCCAACTTCAAACGCTTTTGTCCACAGGGACAGAGATCTGAGATCTGTAGGGATTTTATATAAAATCAACCAAAGGTGTGAGATCTGCAAATTCTGTATGTGCCTACAAACAGCAATTTAAATTTTAAGGTGACCAACAAGAATAGATGGAAGAAAGGTAATATATTCTTGGCCATTTTCATTGTATTTTATGTCAATTCATGGTTTAGATTTTCAATGCTGTATTACAAAAGTCTCTTTTAGCTGTGTTAGGGAGAAAAGTATTGACGAGAGAAGTTGAAACTATGTCAAAACTCAGTTTCTCAAGAAGCAGAGGATGCTACCAAGATGCCTAGGACATGTGGACAGAGAAAGTTTTGGGGGAAGTAGATTATGGAATTGAAATGTTGATCCAAAAAATAAGTGTGATCTCTATTAGAATCTTCAAACACTACTATTTTATTCCTTTTCCATGATGTCTTTAATTTCCTTACTCTAAAATGTTGGCTTCTAAGGACACAACAAATTTATTTTCTAATCTTATATGCATCATCATCATCATTATTATGAACATTCTCTATAGAATATCATTAGCTCTCAGACTTCAAACATGTTTTATTAAGGAGAAAATAATAATCAAGTGAAACTATTATAGAATATTTTTTAAGTACAACTGAAATGACAGAGAGGCTGTGGGTATTCAGGAATGACACATAAGAAATGATCTGAAAACTCAACAGTAGGAGACTCTAACAATCAGATAGGAGAACGCAATGGGAAGCTTTATGCGTAAAGCCCTCAATGCTAAACCTGCTTGGGAAGACATTCATTTTGATCTCTACAAAAAAATTGAAAACATAAAAATGAGAATCTCATTTAACATTTTACAAGAGAAATAAAAAGGCAAATCTGAGTCAAGTTTTTCAGAATGAGAAGAAACAACTGCTTAATAAAAAAGAAACAACAGTGTTGAACTAAAGCATAATGGCAAGTACATCATTAAATTCCTCTTTTTGCCTCAGATTGGGAAGTAGAAAGGAAATGGACTGATTCTATCAGTATGAGTTCACCTTGCAGGTCTAGTCTGAAAGTTTCCTTCTTTCACTCAATTAAGTCTAACAAATGGGGTAGGAAAGTAAGTTTAAATGATTCCTACCTAAACACAGCATCAACTCTAACTTTTAAAGTGGCTTTTGAAGAGGTGTAAACATCTATCTAAAATAGGAAATTAAAGTAACTGTGTGCATATTGCATTGTTGTTGTTGTTGTTGTTAGGTGCGGTCGAGTGGGTATCCAACTCATAGCGACCCTCATAGGGTTTTCAATGGCTGACTGTTTCGGGATTGCCTTGGGAGTGGATTGCCAGGCCCTTCTCCCATTTTTGCGGTGCTGGGAATTGAACTCGGGACCTCAGAGACTGCAGCGCAGCGCTCTACCAACTGAACTAAATCCCAGCCCTGCATATTGCATAGAAGTCTGAAAAGCCAGGCAATAAGGGAATGTTAGCACACAGGCACACAAGGGACCAGTATTATAAATTGTCATGATGCTCAGATAAGATTCTTAAGGGAAGTATCCATTTCATTTGTTTAGACAATGGATGGTTGAAACTCTTGGAATAGCAGTAGAAAATAGAGATTAGAAAATCAAGTACTTTGAGTTAACAAATACTTGCTTGACAAAGAGTCAAACAAGCTTCAAAATATTACGTAAACAATGTCACCTAGCTTTAGCCTTTCCTACTTTTTCCTAAAATCCTCCTGATATTTATATTGAAAGATTTCAATAATTTTTCTCTTAATTCATTTTCAACATCATATTTTTCTTTATTTTCTGTTTGTTTTCAGTATTGGGGGATTGAAACCCAGAACCTCATGGATGCCAGTGAAGTGCTCTATGGCTGATTTGCAACCCCTATCCCCTTTATACAATTTTTATTTCTGTTTCTTATTTTTGAGACAGGGTCAAGCCATCTCAGGCATTGAACTTGTGAGCCTCCTGCCTTAGCTTCTTGAGTTGCTGAGATTATAGGTGTGAGCACGGGCCTGGCTGTCAACAAGATAAAACTTTAAAAAATGTGGGAGGATAATCAGAAATGAGGTGAAGGGGACTTCCAGATTCTATTCATACAAATTTGCACAGTTAGGCATAAATATATATTAATTAAATAATGGAAAATAACACTAAAACTTAACAACCATATTTAGAAAACATCTTTTAGTGACCTCATAAAATGAACATTAAAGTTAGCTATCTATTTTTCCAAAAATCTCTTTTGTTCTTCCTTCTTCAGGGTTCTAGGACAATCATGGATTTTATTCTTGTAGGTATTACTTTGTGAAGTGAAGCTATTTCTAATTAACTGACATTTCCAATTTGATTCTTTAGAACAAGTACCACAGTTTTGTTGAATGCTTACTTGATATAGTAGAATGTGTATGGGCTTTAATATACTATATGTCTAAAACACACTCTCTGTTCTTAAGGAACTTTCCAGTAAGCTAGAGGTATCTATAGAATGAACATGCACATATGCACAAATGTGTACATGCACATGTACACACATCAAACACGCACAGTATTAACTGCAAATAATGTTATAAGGAGCAAGTCATTTACAAGTGTGGATCAGAGTTTAGGTTCTGACCCAAAAATTAGTTGGGAAACTCTTGAGAAAGAGACCCAGTTTAGTGTGGAAAGGTAGATTTTATGTAAGGCAAAGTGGAGGAAAAGTAAAAAGAAAAGAAAGGGTAAGTAGTCTGAGGCAAATTAAATGCACTAGTTTGACAAAAGCCTTTATCCAGGGCAATGTAAAAGTAAAAACTGGAATGGAAGGAAAGTGTTAAAACATGGAGTACAGAATATGCATAGTAATTTGATATGTCTTGTTCTGAAAAAATTATTTATAATTACCATCTTGCATTCATTCTATTTTTCTAATGCCTCAGAACACCTTCTCTAACAACCTGTTACACATCCATATTCTACTCTGTAGAAGTTTACTATTATGGAATTGAATAAAAAAGTCTAAACAAAAAGTTTCCATTTTCCCTTTGAATCTAAGGATATTTAAGTTCTTTGATTATGTAAGCAAAATTCTGAGGTTATCACTCTCTCTTTTGAGCCTATCCTTTCCGTGTCCTCTATTTCTCTATGAGCTTTTAGAGTGGCTATTACTTTTCCTCTTTTTCCCCTTTGTCCTCAGCATCCAGTGACTTGTCTTGTTCCAGTATTTCTTTTCATAGCACTTCTTCTAACAATTCCTTGCTTTCTACTCCCAATATTGTACTTAAGCCAAATACTATATCCCGTAACAATTAATCTTCTGCTTCTAGATCTCTCAATTCCAGAATATCCTACTATATGTAACTCCCTTTACATCATTCAGTACAATTTTTCTAAAGCATAGCTTTTCCTAAAGCATAGCTTTGATTGTACCAAACTCAGGCCTATAACATTAACAAATGCCATACTGACTCAAACACACCTCATGCGTGATGCTCACTGAGGAGTCTGGACTCATCTTAATATATTCTAAATTCTATTTTTCTTTATATATTGTAAATTCCTGTCAAATCTAATTCTCCCTATTTTCTAGGCACATATCATGAGTTCCTGATTCTAGATTAATATTGTTCTCTCTGTTTGAACTATTCATAGCCTACAACTTCCAATACTATTTTCTTATCTCAAAAATAATTTTTCCCAATGATTCAGGGTAATATACTTCCTACAATAAAGTCCTCTGACATACTGTTTCACTTTTATTGATCTGCTTTCTCTATGAATTATAAGAGGAGGTAGGAGAAAAAGAAAAGGAATTGTCTAGGAAACTAACAACAAATTTACGGAGTTTATAAAAAAAGTATTAAAATAGAGATGCAAAAGCCTTTTAGTATTTGTAGTCTCATTTAAAAGGAAAATGATATATTACAAAAAGGTAATATACATCAGTACCTAGGTATACAGCACTATGAGAGACACAGGAACCATATGTTCTAGGTACTCATTTTATTTGCAAGGATTTTATGATGTAGGTATTATTATTACTTACCTCATTCTCAGCTGAGAAGATTGAAGAAAGAAACATTAAGTAACTTGCCCATTCCCATTCAGCTATACAGTGTGAATATGAGACTGGAATTCTGACAATCCCACATCAGAACCCATACACTGAGACAACTGCACCCTACTGCTTATAATTGTGCCCTACTGTTTACAATTCTGGCAGCTTAACTAATTCCTCCAGAGCAACAAGTACCATGACATTATTTCAGGACATAAAAATATGCTGGTCAAAGGTTTCATAATTTTCTTTTACTTCTGTTTACTTCCAAAGTACTTAGAGCTATATTCGATTATATGCAAACAAATATTAATTGAGAGAATGAAGTCAACATTGTTCCTTTGCTTCATAATACACAAAAAATGGCTTAAGATTAAGCATAGATAGCATCTTAAGTGTAAAGATGAAGATACAGAGTACTGAGGTGATAGTCCATCAATATTTGACACTTAATATACAAGAAGTTAATGATAGCACCAGAAGTGGATTTAAAGAATGAATGCTGACTCAATAGTTTGCAAAATAATTAAAATTTGGATTTTAATTTATATTATTTAGGAAAAGACAACATTTATGCTCTCTCTA
>VMDO01007281.1:0-92595 GCA_007922755.1 Pedetes capensis
AAACTTCCAAAATGGTTTTCTAAGAACGTGAACTTTTAACCTATTTAACATATCTTCTGAATAGCCAATGGTCAAGTTTCATATTTTCACCTAAGAGAAATCCTAAATGGATGTCTATTATGTTTCAATTTAGTAACTTCAAAAATGGAAGAAGATATTTACTCCATCTTTCGAATAACCCTGTGAAGCCTATTAGCCTATAAGAGTCAATAACAACAACAACAAAAAAATCAAAAGCCCAACATTTGATTCAGCCTCTATTGTAAGCATAAATACAATTGTAATAACATCATAATCTACATTTTATTAAATGAAAGAGTCAATAAGCTTATTTGCACAAGTGCAATTTTTTTTTCAATATAAAGTCCAAATTGAATGGTTTTTCCTCCTATTTATATTAAATATTTGATTCTGGATTACATTCGGACAGGCTAAGCTATCCTGTGGTAATAAACTCTTCCTGCAATGTCTATGTCTTTAACACAATTTATAAAAATTCCAAGTCAATAAGGATTCTGTCTGCTACATGGTGACTTGGGGGTCCAGGCAACTTCTGTCATCAGCACATGTTGTGCAGAGGTCCTTTCCATTCCACTTACAAACCATTGGCCAGAATCAGTCACATGCCTCCAAACTATTTACAAGGAAAGCTGTGAAATGCTGTTTCTTCCTGTGCTCAGAAAAAGAAAATGAACAAGACTAGGTGCATGCAAAGCATTGCCGGTGCCACAGTTTGAAGTAGATTGTTAATGGTACTTTTTCTAATACCAATTATCTTTGGGAAAGCAGAATTGTTTTTAGAACCTCTACAGTTGAAACTAGATTAGAGCTGTTACTCATCTCTCACTCCTTCTGTTCATGATGGCATTTACTCAAATACAATGGATCATCTTGTGATGGAATTCATGAACACCTCTGCTTACTATTGCCTTCAAGATTTAATGCCATGCTTTTTTATTTTGATTGGATATTGCAAATAAGGAGGGACTAGAAACATAAGAATATGTCAGCTTATAGTATTGTGAGCATGAAAGTGTCCATCATGACTTCAGTTCAGCTTTTTGAAAATATTACCATCAAAATTGATTTACATGTCTCTGACAATAAACGTGGTCTCACAACTCTCACTGTGTTAGCACTTGATGGATCTGAGAACTTATACTAACAAAATGAAATTATAGCTAATAAACATACTCTAGAAATGTCACAAAGATAAATGAGGTATTTTCATAACTTAAAAAAGTTGTTTCTTCTAGCAGCATTTTTTCACCTAAAATAAGAACCAAAACTTTCCCCAAATTCTATAGTTTCAGACTATTTTGAACTCTACTGGAATGATTTTTTATAAATAAAAATTTCTTTCCAATTTCTAAAGCATAGTCAGAGAAAGTTGAAATATTTACTGTTGGTTTGCTTTATTCATGTGAAGCCATCTTGAGTACAAAAAGAATCAATGACCATATATCTAAGACACTGAGACTTTTCCTTGGCATATAGGGCATTTGGAGTAAGCCATATAGCTGTCATTTGAGGTCTGTGGGTTGACCTACTGGGTACAACATAAGGGTTATATATAGTAGCTGGCCTGGCAGGTCTGAGCATTGGTACAATATTTATGAATTCCAACTTTGCTCCTGGACCCTTCATAGTCTCAAGTAAGTAACAGATAAAATCCTGAAAAGTAGCCCTGCTATTAGAAGTGATGCTAAGTCTTATATTAGCCAAAATAATAGACAAGCAAGTAAAGCTTTAAAAAAAACTCAGCAGAAGAGAATTATCTCATATTGTTATTAATAACATTGATGGCAAAAGTGAAGAATGAATGATAAAAATGGAGAAACAGCACCTTTTGAGCTCTTAGCTCCCATTGATTCAGAAACAGCGAGCTGAAAACAAAGATTTTTGTTTAATTCCTGTTTATATCCTGTAGTTGCAAAGTTGTAATAGTAAACCAGGTAACTAAAAGACATTTTAAAATGAAAGGAGGAAGAAATAAACCTCAAAGAAAATAGGATAGTTTTATAAGCTATTCTTCCTAATCTAGAATATACGACAGTAGGCACAACTCTTTGCAGTGTCCTGAAAGGTAAGCCAAGGTCTTGCTGAGTCCACCCAGGGATCAGAGGAGCAAAGAAAGAATCTTTCTAGTCATGGAACATTGTGTGGCCAATATTAGTCATGAGGCCAAATTGGGTCAAGGTTTCCAGTGGCCAATATAGCCTCTGGACCAAGGTGGATGGAGTAATAAGAAAGATTTGGAAGAAGACTGAAATGTCTTTAATCTTAAGGCTTAAAGAATGAGACATGAACATTCCAGCTGGTAACCTAAGGATATGGTACCTTTGAAGATCAGGTACTTGAAAAGGATACCTTAGTTTATTAAAATTGTGTGTCTGTGTGTAGGTACATATATGACAAAATTAATGGTTTAGTAAACCTTTTAGTAATACCATTTCCTCATTTTTTGGTCATATTTCTTCTTAGTCAACAATTTGTTTTAAAACGTTCTGAGTCAAAAGAAAAAAAACCCCATTATTCTAAAGAGAAATACCTCAGGATTTGTGGCTGGAGTACTTTCTTGAAAAACAGAAGTACTGAGTAGTAAAGAAACATATGAGAATGTAGGTCCAGCACATAGTACTGTGACAGGTGGAAGTCTAGAAAACCAGAGAACAAGACACCAGGAGACTCTGGGTATGGCAGTAACAAATAGCAGTCTGTCCCCAGTGTTAGCAAATCTTATAATTAAATAATCAGATACTAAGCAAATGTAGAGACACACTCAAAAGCAATGATCTAATTGACAAGAATTAGAGTAGAATTTAGGATGGAGGCAAGCTAAGTAACAGAAGAAAATACCATGAAGCATAATTGAGGTCCTGAACCATGGCTAAAGAGTTATAATCTCAGGTACATTCAGATTAATAGCTAATATGTGGCAGACACATAAGGTATTTCATAAATATCCTAGGGATGTTTATGTAAACAATTCAAATGTTTTTCAGTAGATATCTGATTAAATAAATAATGGCACTATACACAGTGAAATACTATGCACGCATAAATAGAATGAGTGCTCTCTCTCTTTCTCTCCTCCTTTCATATTGGTGGAATAATCCTTAAAATATGCTAAGAAAAGACAACAAAAGTTCAGAGCAGTGTAAAAGGAATGAGAGAGAGAGAGAGAGAGAGAGAGGGAAAGAGAGAGAGAGAGAGAGAGAGAGGAACACTTTTATAAAAAAAGATATCTTTGGAAGAAGACAAAAGAAAGTAGTAACATTGATTTGCCCATGAAGAAGGCAACTGGTTGACCAAGAGACAAGAATTGGAAGAAGAGTTTTTTCTGTGTGCCCTTTTATATTTTTGAAGTGTAGAACTTCATGAATACATTGTTGTTGTTGTTGTTGTTAGATGCCGTCAAGTCGGTATCCAACTCGTAGTGATCCTCATAGGGTTTTCAATGGTGACTGCATCGGGATTGCCTTGGGAGTGGATTGCCAGGCCCTTCTCCCATTTTTGCATGCTGGGAATTGAACTCGACACCTTGGAGACTGCAGCACAGCACTTTACCAACTGAGCTAAATCCCAGCCCCATGAATACATAGCCTATGTAAAAAACAAAAACAGTAAAAATAAGCAGTGTAAAGCAATGTAGTGACTCTTGGCAGTGGTTACCTGCAGTGACTGTTACAGAGATGTGGTCACTATAGTGACAGCTGTTGTTGATTCCCAATAGCCCTGCCAGGTCAGTGGTGTTCAAACTGCTAGCTTGAAGGTACACCATAAAATTAATCTAGTGGGTCCATTCAGAAAACAACAAAATAGTATATGTTAGAGTAGGCAACAAGCAATAAAGGTAAATACGGGTAAGTATCATCATATGAACTTTTGATTTTTTTGGTATTTGTGTTCTTACATAACAACTCTTATTTTTATTTACTTATATTATTATTTTTTTTTACTGTGCTTAAAAATGTTAGAAAGCCACTGTACTCTGTGGTGACCTTTCTGAGTCACTTTAGTCTTCCACAGTTCTCCTTGAGCAAATGAGACATTAGTAAGTAAAGCTTGAAGTGTCCGTGCTGTGTGAGCTAGGATACTCACACTGCAGATGTGGTGTTCTCACCTCTAAAGTTGGTGCCTGTCCTCTGTCTCCATTACCACCATGCACATGGAGTCCCTCTCATATGGGTTCCAGGCCATGTCTCCACACATGAAAACACATCCATTCTCCCTAAGATTACTCCCATCCCATGGAATATTGTGTAGTCAGTGGAGGCTAGATGCAGTGGCTAAGACCAGAGACCAAACTTAGAGTACTTCAAGGGCCATGAATTTGGGTGACTCTGTGGACATCTTCCTGTTCACATTGCCCCTGATGCCTGGGATTCTGTAGCCACATCATCAGCATTGACACCTTCTCTCTCTCTCTCTCTCTCTCTCTCTCTCTCTCTCTCTCTCTCGGCTTGTTCCTGTCCAGCTTGTTTCAAAATCTTGTTCAGGGCTACATCTTTCATAGAACCTTCCTTCAGCATAAAGTGATTTCTCATGTAATCCTCATGCTCTGTTGATTGTAATTGAATGAAATCCAGCTTAAAGTGAGTTTAAGCAAGGAGGGGAATTGGAGTTTAACTAATTTGGAAATTCATAAATAGATCAGATCCACAGGCTAAAAGTTATCATTGGAACACAGTCTCCCCTCCACATTTCCGTTATCCTTCTTGTTTTCCTTTGTGTTGATTTAATCATTGAATATATCATTTCTTCATGGTTCCACACTTTCTGCAGGGAGTTCAATGATTATATACCGAAAAGGTTTATGTTTTTGTTTTTTTCTGTGGTACTGAGAGGTTGAACCCAGGGCCTCATGCATACTTTTTGCATACTCAGCCATTGAAAACCCTATAAGGGTTGCTGTGAGTCAGATACTGACTCGATGGCACCTAACAACAACCACTGAGCTGCACCCCCTCCCCCTTCTAACATTTTTTATTTTAAGACAGGGTCTCACTAAGTTACACAGGTTACCTCTAGCCTCAAACCTTCAGTGCTCCTGTCTCTGCCTCCCAAGTCACTGGGATTACAGGTATGCACCACCATGCCTGGATAATACTGAAAGTTTTAATTCCAACAGGAAGATAAACCTTGCTTTTCTCATGGACCCTACAAAAAAGTTCCAAGACTGTGTCTTACTAGTCTAATGTGAGTCATGTGCCCAACACTGAATCCATCATTATATCCCTGAGATTAGACTTTGTTAGGTACTCCCCTCTGAAGACCAATCTAGTTAGAGGGAACAGCTACATAGCATGTGGTAAAGACATGGTTCCTTACTTATGTACATTAGAGGTGCTATCACCCGAAGGAGGAAGAGAACATTGGGGGAACAAAAATAGCAAGTGCTCCTGTCTACTAGTAATCTGTTCAGTGAAAATTCCAACTTCCCAAATACATTTTCTTGTGCTGATACCTTATCTATGTGAGAATGAGTCACTTCTGATAAATGTGTCAGACAAACCAGTGAGATGAATATTTCAATTCTCCAGTTACTTTATTCAATTGTTCTACATTTTTAGGCTTCCCTATAATGTGTTTACATGGAGAATTCAATTTAGATATTCCACTAACCAATTATATGGACAACTGAGTAATTCATCAGTTCATAAAATCTAAAATAATTATAAAAATATTGAATTCATTGATTTTGCTCCTTGGATTTTGGCCAAATATTTTAATCCCAATAGAAATTTAAAATGTATTAAAAGAAGACCAAAGTGTACTTTGAGGAGCACATTTCTGACTTCTGCTTTTGTGTATTCTTTCTGAGGAAACAGAACATGTTTTTAAAGAGAAACATCTTAGCACATCTGGTGTGTGATTTTCTAGTTACCAGTTTAAGCCAAAATAAAAAAAAAGTAGTGTCATCTGTTTTTCTTTTATACGTTTTGAAACATGAGTCCCCAAAAGCTATTTCCTAACATATGTCAATTTAACATCTGCTGGTTCCTAACTGATAGCCAGCAACAGCCGCGCTGGCAGTTCCTGTGATAGTGCCAAGGTATTTCCCATTAGAACTGTCTTCACTCTGTAGTTGTCAGTAATATTTTTACTCTAGGGATACCCTATTTCCCTAACTTGAAGGAGACACATGAGCAGGTGGAATAAACAGAATGATGTATTTACAGTTATGCAGAGGTACAGCAGAGATAGTTTCCAAAAAGAAATAGTAGGTAAGAAAGTCAATGTCATAGGTCACAGATTAAACTGCTTCCCTTGGTAAAGCAGCCTTCACTATATCTCACTTTAATTTCTCCTTGTTACTCAACATCAAGAGTATTTGGAAGCAGAATTAAAATATATTAACCATATCTAAGGGAGCCTGACCATGTCCAAAGCTTCCTTTACAATTCTTCTCCTGTTTAATCTTTTCGTGGAATTTAAAGTGCATCAATGAGCTTCAATTTCTATTTGCGGATTCAAAACAGTGATATTTTGACATTTATTTTTGAAAGAGGGAGCCTAACTGTTTGTCCCAGGAAAGAGCAATATTTTTGCCTGCTCTAAGATAATCTAGTGCTTAATAAATATCTAGCAACTCAACAATATTCAGACCTAGCATTGGGAACCTCCAAATGATTGGTGTTATTTATTTTCCTTGATACATTCTCCTCATTTCAATAACATTATTGCATTTTGTTTCATCAGGCAACAATAAGTAGAGTTATTAAAGTAGACTTGTCAAGATCAAGGCCATCTGCATGTCACTATCAATATTTTCTCAATTATCAAACCTACTGCTTGCTGTGAAGTGAATCAATCCTGTTTCAAGGTTCTGAGAACCAAAATTTATTCTTACTGTCCACAAATTGGGGTATCTTGAATGGTCCTACATAAGTTACATTGTTGTTAGTTGTTGTTGAGTCAGAATGCACTCATAGGGACACTAAGTACAACAGATGAAACCATGCCTGGCACTATTGTCAGTGCTTCTCTGCTATTCATGAAGTTTTCAATGGCTGATTGATTGAGAGTGGACTGCCAGGTCCTTCTCCTAAGCCTATAGCACCCAGGATTCTCAGACAGTCTCCCAACCAGGCTCGACCCTGCTTAGCTTCTGGGATCTGACAGAACAGGACACCACAGTGGTATGGCTGCAGGCACATAAATTATAAGCATCATGAAACTGACTTCAATAAAGAAATAAGAAATGAGTTCTAGGACTTGAACTTCTGTGGGAAAATTTGGGTGGTAGGTCTCCCTATATAAATTTGAGAACTCATTTGCTATACAACTATCATTTATGGTGATGACCATTCAGTAAATTTCAGCAAAGGTGTTTGTTCTAAATATAACTGTCTTGTTCTGTTAGGTGCCATAGAATATGGTCCAACTCATAGGAACTCTATGTACAACAGAACAAAAGAGCACTATATTTAACAGTGCTTCTCTGCTACTGATAGGATTTTCAATGCTGATTGTTTCGGGAGTGGGCTGCCAGGTCCTTCTCCCATTTTCATGGAGTTGGGGATCAAACCCAGGGCCTTAAAGCCCATGGAGTCTACCAACTGAGCTAAACCCCAGCCCCAAATATAAGTGTGTTGTTGTTAGGTGCCATTGCATCATGTCCAACTCACAGTGACCCTCGTATGGTTTTCAATGGCTGATTGTTTTGGGATTGCCTTGGGAGTGGATTACCACGTCTTGCTCCCATTTTTTGTGGTGCTGGGAATTGAACCCAGAACCTCAGAGACTGCAAAACAGCACTCTACCAACTGAGCTAAATCCCATCCCAAATATAAGTGTAGGGGTTGTGAAAATAGAAGAAATTTTGGAGACTGGTTGTTTGGAGTTGAAATTCTGGTTCCACTCCTTACAAAATTACTTAGTCTCTACTTCTTTATTTGGAAAACAGTCACTGTAACAATATTATCATACAGAGATGTAATGACTTCAGGACAATACTAATATGTACAAAAAAACTTAGTGAATATCTGGAACTTGTGGTCATTCACTAAGTAGTAGCTATTATAATCTTTATTATAACCTCTCCTGATACCTCCTGTTTAAGTGTTACATAGTAGAGAGAACAGACTCAGATGCATATAACTGAAACCTTTTGAAGCTTTGTAAGATAAATCTAAACTCTATCCAGTGCTGTATTCGTCACCATAGTAGAATAGTGAAGGGCATTCTTTTTCTGTCATATTTTCAGCAGCAGGACTTAATAAGATCTAGATTTTTGGCCTGACCATGAAGGGTGGTGCTGGGATTTAGCGCAGTTGGTAGAGCGCTGCTCTGCAGTTTCTGAGGTCCCAAGTTCGATTCCCAGCACCAAAAAAATGGGAGAAGGACATGGCAACCTACTCCCAAAACAATTCTGAAACAAACTGCCATTGAAAACCCTATGAGGGTCGCTATGAGTCGGATACGACTTGACGGCACCTAACAACAACAACAAGATTTTTGGCCTGACCATGAAGGGTGGCACTAGTAAAAGGGATGCCATGAGGCCAGTGAGGCTTCCCCAGACAGTATTAGTGGTGGAGAGAAGAGACATGCTTCACATTTCAAATGAGGTTTCCCCTGTTGAAATTACATTTTCCCAATCTATGACATATATCCCCTACAGGGACACACATAGATTTGCATGGCATTTCATATGAGAACTGTAAATCAGGGAGACTGAGCAGAAGTGTCTCAGGTTAACTTTTAGTGTGATATAACAGTGGATTTCTAAAGTAGATTTCTACAGTTGTAAAGCCCTGCTTCACTTGCCTTCCCACTTTTCATTTCTACTTTCTTTCTTAAGATGTGACAGGCACTGTACATACAACAAATATTTACAGTTAATGGGACAGCAGATGAAAGGGATTCCAATATTTTTTCTCTTTTGACCTATTGTGAAAAAGGTGAAAGCCATTCCATGAAAAGTACTGTAAAAATATATTGGCTTTTGGTTCACTAGAGAGATGCTATGAGTTATGTCCTTAAAACTTTTTGACACATGAAAAGAAGTTAAATAATCCCAATTTCAACTCTAGAGTCTATTCACCAAAGCCTTTATTTAAAAAAGTTGTCATCATCCTCCTTAACAGAGTGGATGGAGTACAAAATGTAAACCTTCTATACTGAGTGGGTTGATACATGTCATTTATTGAAAACTATTTGGCAGTATGAGCAATAAGTGAAAATTGCAGTTCTACCCAATATTTATCCTCCATAAATGTTTAAGATATTTATAAATAAATAGGAAGATAAACTATGCATTCAGTAATATTTTTTCTTTAAAATTATTGGTTAAAGTGACAGGTTATTTTGGGATTTTTGCCTATTTCTGGAGAAAAAAGAGGGTTACAGTACTGTTTTATATGGCTACATTGTATGAAAAGGTGGAACATTTAGATGAAATCTGCATACTAATCATAATCCCAGAAAATACCATATATATATATATATCACTTGATCATAGCAATATATATTTATTTCCCTGAAATATAAGAATTCCCTCATATAGGACATTGGTGTACAAAATCTGGAAGTATCCTTGAGCTCTTCAGAAGTAGAGAGAAAATCAAGGTAGTTTTGAATGTTGCTATTTTATGCACTTTAAGATAATTTACTTCCTGGGAAGAAATTGAGCCCAATGACAATCTTGTACATCATTTACACAATTCAAATCCCATTGAAGATAATTATGATATACTAATCAAACTATTCAATAATGAATCTAATATTTTCTTACCCTAAGAGTGTTCACTACCTGCTATGCATATTCTCAAATAAATTTACATTTCCTTCTAGATTTAATTGGATTTCAAGTTTTTATAAAGGTAGAACTGAAACCATGGCTAATAAAGTAAGCAGGACTAAACCCAAATTATAATTTTCTCTAGTTTCCAAGAATACCCTCATGCATTGGTAGTTTTCCATACTATTCCCACCAAATGTCCCATCTGCTCCCCATCACTAGGCTCTACCTCATTAAGGTTCCCTACCTTCTATCACTACATCGAGGACCAAGCCTCTAATACATGAACTTTTGAGGGACAAACAGGTCCCATCTTTATTCCAAGCCTAATGCTTCTACTATCATGATATCCCTTGAACATGTGCCTCAGGCTTTCATTCACTCACCTCTTCTTGTGCAGAGCAAAGAAAATCTTGTCAGCAGTGCCAATGAATCAGAAGGAGGACTTAGGACCCTTGCATCTGTCTGACTCAGAACAGCCACAAAGGTGTGTGAATTGACTGAAGTACCGGGAAGGGATAAAAAGAGAAGGTGCTTTCTTGGAAGGACACCACCACTGTCATTGTTATTTTTTTCTTATAATTTTTCTTAAATTCATTCACTAAAACTCTCCCTTATACTCTGTGGAGTAATTTTGGAGTGACTATATATGAGAATTAATAAAGAAAAAATGGTAGAGACTTGACTAAGGATTCTTTGGATTTCTTTTTAAAAGAACTGGGCATATATATATATATATATATATATATATATATATATATCCTCCTGTTTGAAATTCTAAAAAAAACAACAACAACAACAAAAAATTAAGCTGATTGAATTTATTACATTAATTTATGGTAAGTATATTATAGCTGAATTTGATTTTATGTAAGAATATTTGCTTATTCTAAATCAATAGATTTGGAAATCTAATACCTACAAGGTGTGGATTATGATTTTTGCTGTTTAAAATTATTATGGATGTAAATCATTGTTGAACCTTCATTTTTATGGGAAGTTAGCTGGAAATAGCTAAGTTGCTTGGGTTTTGTATCCTTTGTTTAGAGCCCTGCCCCTCAGTTATGACTTTGGTCTGGGGTGTAGGGGGACATCTATGTCACCACAGATCCCTGGATGGTGTGGCTTCCAGGAATGCATTGTGGAAACAAGTCCTGCCAATACTGTTTCACTACCTGCAGCCATAGCCCTCTGACATCAAATTCCATCAGATCTCGTAAGCTAAGCAGGGTCGGGCCTGGTTAGTACTTGGATGGGAGACAACCTGGGAACACCAGGTGCTGTAAGCTTGGAAGCAGGACCAGGCAACACTCCCAAAAAACAGCCATTGAAAATCCTATGAATAGCAGAGAAGCACCAACAATAGTGTTTTGTCTGTTGTATATAGGGTTGCTATGAGTTGATACCAACAATGGCACCTAACAACTACAACATGCTGTTTCAGGAAGTAGAAATAATACAAACAGCATTTGAGTAAACCTTGAACTGCACCACGACACCAACCACTGGATTAGGTACAAGACAAATATTAGTTATAATGGAACTTTGGGGAAGAGCACTAAAAGGAATTTAATGTACCGGTCCCTGATTTACCTTTGTTTATGACTCGATAAGTGGCAATCCCAAAACAATTAGCCATTGAAAACTCTATCAGGGTTGCTTTGAGTCAGACTGGACTCAGTGGCACCTAACAACAACAATGGCACCTAACAACAAGAGGCAACAACATGGGTGGCTATTTTTTTTCCCTCAGTCATGTGACAAAAACTTTGGAGAGAATAGGAAGAGCATGAACAATTTGGTTTTCACTAAATGATGTACTACATTAAGACCAATTAAATACTTTTAAACCTAATAGAGTTTTATTTAAACAAATGATTTTTGAGAAGTACTTTCAAGCCTGAATTGAGCAAATAAGTTTTTTGACTGATCACCTTACATTTAACTATTCCAGTAAGACTTAACTGGAAGATGCTTATTGATTTTACTTAAAGTTTTATGTAAATTTGAGTTGATTTTAAACTCTGAAAACTTTTAAACATTTACTTTTACCCAATATTCTGTACTTACATTGCATGCTAAGTGAAAGAATTAAGCTATATTTTCCAAACTTTCTACAACAATAAGGAAAAGATTGTATATAAATAATCCCATAGGCAACCCTTAAAGTACATTTAAATGGCAAGTTTGGCTAATCATTATTCACAATTTAGCCCACCATCTAAACCAGAAGGTAATTGAGAGAGAATCCATCCCAGGTTCTCCTAAACCTCAGCCACAATTGAATAACTCCAGGAAATGAATATTCCCTTAAACCAAATTTTAAAAGGAAAGAGAAATATCTGCTTCACATAACACCTTCTTCTTTAGTGATTTTCATATTTGTTTCATTTCCTTGGGAATTTCTAAAATAAGGGAAAGAATTAGCATTTATACTTTGAAATTTTTCCTTGATCAGATCCAATGGTATATAAATTCCACAGTTTTGAGGAACATTAATATAGAATATACTTGATATAGAGTGAGAATAATATATGAAGAGATGAAAATGTCAGTTTTGTTTCATGAAGTAAGAATGAGTTACTAAAATTTTCCTCTCCTTACCTCAGGTAACTGGAATATAATTTATGGGAAGCTAAAAGCAAAAATCCGCAGCCATACCACTGTGGCCTCCAATCCTGTCAGATCTCCAAAACTAAGCATGGTTGGGCCTGGTTAATACTTGGATGGAAGACTGCCTGGGAACACCAGATACTGTAGTCTTAGTAGAAGGATCTGGCAGCTCACTCCCAAAAAACAATCAGCTATTGAAAACCCTGTGAATAGCAAAGAAGCATGACAATAGTGTTTCACCTGTTGTAAGTAGGGTGGTTGAGTCAGACACCGACTCTACGGCACTGAACAACAACAACAACAAAAAGCAAAAAGTCTCTTGCAAGTTAATTTTGTTTGGTAGAGACTGGTAACAGCATGGGCAAAGGAGCTCTTGCCATTTGGTCAAAGCTCCTGGAGAGACATGGCTAAGATTTTGTTTTTCCTACTTAGTATATAATTTAATATGATTATTTGTATAGTGGAGTCCTAAATTTATACATAAAATGACAGATAGTGGATGTGAAAGAGAAAGAAGCATGAGTTGGGAGGGTTTGGTCAGTAGAGCAGAGCTGCAGCTTTGCTACAGAAGGTAGAATTATAATTTCTGTTTTGGGCTAGCACAGGGTACCTGCAAGATGAATGAGTTTTATAAGCAAAAATATTAGAGAAAATGCATTTTTTAAACAAAACTTCTAGTAATTTTATAGGACTTTGGAAAGATCATTTTAATAGACTATCTGCCTCTAGATCTATAGCCATACCACTCTGGCATCAGATCTTGTCAGATCCCAGAAGCTTAGTAGGGTCAGGCCTGCTTAGTCCTTGGATGGGAGACTGCCTGGGAATACTGGGTGCTGTAGGTTTGGGAGAAGGACCTGGCAGTCCATTCTAGAAAAAATTAGCCATTGAAAACTCTATAAATAACAGGGAAGCACTGTTATACCTAGAGCCAGGCATAGTGCAGTGTTGAGTAATGTTCGTTCTGTTGTATATAGGACTCACTATGAGCTGGACCCAACTCAACACCTAACAACAGCAACATACACCTCTAGAGGTAACATTATTTCTCAAATGGTTAAACAAAAATGAGAATTTAGTTCTTGTAAGAAAGTACTAGAAGTTATTATTTTTAAAAACAAAACCTTCCAAACAAAAAAAGCAAAAATTCCCAAGAGATTCCACTTTGCTATTTTCTATAAGTATTTCTCTCTAAATATAAACATAAGATAGTGTTGTAAAAGTGAATATAAAAACACCCAATTGTGAGGCTACTAGGGATAGTGAAACTGCCATGTCAGAATATACTTTTCTTTAAAAATAAAATGTGAATGTTGTATCAAGACTTTTTCTTTAAGTTATGAAAATTTAAATATATAGAAAATATTCACATATTTGCTACTTAACTTGATTGAATCTTAACATATTTGCACATTTTTCCTATTTGTTTTAGATTTTTTTGTAAAAGAAATTAAACAAAGTTTCCTTTTTCTCCCTCACTACTCTCTCTAGAAATGACTATGGGCATGCATTTGATACTTATAGTTCTCAGTAATTTCTTTACAATCCAGGTCTTGTCTTTACCACACATTTAAAGTATTTTTTTGAGACACAGAAGTTTAAATTTTTTAGTACGGGAAAATTTATCATTTTCCTTTTTGTTTTGTGATTTTGGTATCTTAAAAGTTCTTCCCTATCCTGACATGAAAATAATAAACTTCTACATTTTATTCCTATGGTTTTAAATGATTTAAAATAGGTTTCTAGTTATCCTGGAATTTAATTTTGATGTATGTGGAATGAAAATTTAATTTTAGTTAAATTTTTTTTTCCACATGAATAACCAATTCTGACTTTTTTCTGAGTTTTGGGATGTTGCCATGGTGTTTTGTTTGTTTTAGATTTATATTGTTTCATTAGTCAAGTAAGGCAAGTTACTCATTTTTATTTTATTCCTCAAATTGAACAGACCATTTTAAATTCTGTATGGATTTAGTATTACCTCATTAATTTACACAAATAATTGCATTGGCATTTTGATTGGAATTTTAGCTAATTTTTAGATTAACTTGTAGAAACTGACATCTTTACATTAGTTTTTCTATCCATGAACATTGTATGTTGTTGTTGTTGTTAGATGCCATTGAGTCGGTATCCGACTCATAGCTACCCTCTGTACAACAGGGGAAACACGATTGTCAGTGCTTCTCTGCTGTTCATAGGGTTTTCAACGGCAGATTGATTTTTGGGAGGGGGTTGCCTGGTCCTTCTCCCAAGCCTACAGCTTCTGGTGTTCCCAGGCAGTCTCCCATCCAGGTACTAACCAGGCCCGACCCTACTTAGCTTCCGAGATCTGATGGGATCGGGTGCCACAGGGCTACAGCTGCAGGCCTGAACATTGTATAGTTCTTCATTTTGTTTTCAGGTCTTTTTAATGCTGTTTAATAGTGCTAGACAATATTCTACATTAAGGTCTTACATGTCTTTGTTAGAACTATTCCTGGGAACTTTATGTTTTACACCTATTATGAATGGGATCATCTCAGATATTATGTTTTCTACCTGGTTACTGAGTATATACAGAAATGTTACTCATTTTTGTTTGCTCATCTTGAGAAGACATTAAGAACAACTTGGAGTGTTTAACTAGCCCACATTTTTGTTAAATAAAAAAATTGAGATTCATGCCAATTCAGGTAAAGCTATAGTTATCTAGAGATGAGTTAATTATTAACTACATAGGAATGCTGGCTAAAAAGTTACAAATCCTTTGCTTTAAGTTCATTACATTATATTGGGCCTAGTTTGGCAAAGATTTAATGACCCCATCTAGTGGCAGTTTGAAGTTCTAAGTGAATAGGAAAATTCATTTCAAAGTTTTAGTGGATAGCTATTTGCATTGAAAGGAAATCATCATACACTTGTTGGAAATGACAAACAATGGCAAGGATTAACTTGACACTAAGTTAATTAGGCCTGTAGTTTTTAATATTGCTGATTTCAAGATTAGAATGATATTATGCTTATGGAGAAATTTATGTACAATTTTCCATGTTGGAGTCAATTGTATATGTAGAAGTTTAATTTTCAAGATTGTTATTCAAGAAATTATCATAGGCCATGTTCACACAATGTTTTAAGAAAAAAAGATTATCAGCAGTTCGTCAGAGTCAATCCACATGACCTTTATAAAAACATGATCATTAGAGTCTATATCATGAGGACTATTTCAAAGTTATGAGCCCTTTAGAATAAGGCCTATTTGTATTTATTACTAACGAGACTTCTTTGTGTGGGAAATAAAACCATATGTGCAATTTAACTCAATTTCAGAAAACACTGGAACATTTTGCTGATCACTTTAAAAAAATAATTACATTCAAAATATACTCAAGATGGATTAAAAATGCCAATGTATACAACACAACTTTAAAAGTACAAAATACATGTGAAAGCTTATTTAACTTTTGGATAGAGAAGACCTTTTAAATGAACAACAAACCTTTAAAGGTAAATGCTGATTAAAAACTTCTATAGAACTTTAAAAAATTAAAACAAGAATGTCATATACTTGGTCAAAATTTTCAAATGATAACACCCTCTGTTAGGATGATAATATTAAGAACAGGCATTCTTATATTGCTACTTGAGAACATATTTGGCATAAACTGTCTCAAGGGAAACTTGGCATTGCTATTGAAAGCCTTAAAATATGCATAACCTTTTCCCCAGAAATTTTGCTACTTAGATAATTACAGGCATGTAGCAAAGAAGTAGTTTCAAGAGTGTTTCTTCACAGCAATACTTAAAATATTTAAAAATTAGAAAAATGTAAATGTCCATCAATAGGCAAATTGGGAAACTAATAACAGCATGTATGTACAGCAAAGTTCTATGATGTTATTAACACTAATGTTACAGAATATTTGAAGACATTTAAAATACTTTTAACTTTTTCAATTATGTAATTACACAATTAAGTTGAAAGATAGTTTCAGAATAACATTAAGTTAAAAGCAGAAAGTGAATTATAAATTAGTTTATTTTCTCTTTTTACATAATTTGTTTTTGCTCTTCTGCAAAATACAGAATGAAAACTTGACAGGAGTCATATTCTGAACATGATGATATGGGATGAATGTTGTATTCCACCTCCTCCTTAAATGGATATGCATATTGGAGATGGGGTTTTGGGGAGGTGATTAAGATTAGATAAGGTCATGAACCCAGTCGTGCTGACCCAGTCGTAAGGATTTTTGTTTTGTTGATGTTTAGTCATAACCCATATTGAAGGCTATGATCTTTGGTCTTCATCAGTAAATGTTTTAAATCCTCTTCATTTTCAACAAGCAAAGTGGTGTCATCTGCATAACGCAGGTTGTTAATGAGCATGCAACTTCACATTAAATGGAGAAAAGATTGAGGTTGTCCAAGATTTTACTTTGCTTGGCTCTATAATCAACACCCGCAGAAGCAGCAGTCAAGAAATCAAAAGACGCATTGCTTTAGGAAAAGCTGTGGCAAAAGATCTCTTTGGAGTATTGAAAAGCAAAGATGTCACATTGAAGACAAAGGTGCGTCTGACTCATGCCATGGTATTTTCAGTGGCATCATATGGTTGTGAAAGCTGGACATTGAACAAGAGAGACAGAAAAAGAATTGATGCTTTTGAACTGTGGTGCTGGAGACGTCTATTGAATATACCATGGACTGCCAAAAGAACCAACAGATCTGTCCTAGAAGTGGTGCAACCAGAGTGCTCCTTGGAAGCAAGAATGGCCAGACTGCGTCTTACATATTTCGGACATGTAGTCAGGAGAGAACAATCCCTGGAGAAGGACATCATGTTTGGAAGAGTGGCAGGTCAACGCAAAAGAGGAAAACTCTCTACCAGATGGATTGACACAGTGTCTGCAACAATGGGCTTAAACATAAATAAGATGGTTTGCCTGGCACAGAATCGGCAAGTGTTTCGATCTGCTGTACATAGGGTCACTATAATTCGGACTTGACTCGATGGCACCTAACAACAACAACAACAATAAGGTCATGAAGGTAGGACTGTCATGGTGAGTTTAGTATCTATAAGAAGGGACACCAGAAAGTGCTTCTGTCTCTCTCTCTCTCTCTCTCTCTCTCTCTCCCTCTCTCTCTGTCTGTCTCTGTCTCTCTCTCTTCTCTCTTTCTCTCCCTGTGTGTATGTGAGTGATTGTGTATGTATGTCCCATAAGGACACAGCCTGAAAGCAGCCAACTGTAAGTCAAGAACAGAGTCCTCCCAGGACTGAATTGGTGGGCACCTTATATGAAATTCCTAGCTTCTACAACTGTGAGAAAAATAAATGTCTATTTAAGCCACCTAGCCTATGGTATTTTGGCTACTTGAGCAGACTAATACACATGCAGCAATGAGTAATTTTTTGTTGTTTATCATTATTTCTAAATTTTTTGTAATAAACGTATTTGTAACTTTAAAAGATAGTTTAAGTTCTACTCCTATGATATTGGTGAAACTCTCCAGCATGTACTGATGATTCAATGAGAAACTCACTACAGTTAAATCAGTTATTCAAACCTGGCTTGCAATTATGTTGACATACCTTTATTAATTTTCTCCATACACTAATTATTTGACCTACAATTAAATTTTTAAAAAAACAGATTGAATTTTTTAGCAATGCCAAAGATTGAGAAAGTTTCTAAATATAACCACTGGAGAACAGGTTTATTTTCTTCCCATCTACCTGCAGTTATTATTTGAAAACATTTACTATTTTATTATATTTCCAGTTAGAGTGGGTAATTAGCATTCTGTTTTAGGATTGCAAGCCTAATAATGGTGAAATAATATTTTCTTGCATTAAAAGACATTTTATAATTATCTTAATCATATCTCCTATTTCCCCTATATGCTTTCAAATTTCTAAGAAACAAGTTACCCCTTTTTGTTGTTACAATTGTAGCTAATTATAACAGAGGTGGTCTGCAGCCATAGCACTGGGGCATAGGGTCCTGCCTGATCTCAGAAGCTAAGCAGACTCAGCTTGGTTATTCCTTGGATGGGAGACTATGTGGGAATACTGCAGGTGCTGCAGGCTAGGGAGAAGGACTGGCAGCCCACTCTCAAAACAATCAGCCATGGAATATCCTATGAATAGCAGAGAAGCACTGACAATATTGCTGGGCATGGCACAGCATCAGATAGTGTTTTGTTCGACTATGAGTTTCACTTGACTCCATGGCACCTAACAATAAACAACTTACCAGAGGTGAAATTATGAATCCTGTCAATATGCAATATTTAGTATGTCTACATGTACACACACACACACACATACACACACACACACACACACACACACTTTTATCAGTGTTAATTTCATCATTTCAATATCCCCAGGCTAATGCTAGGTATGTTGGTGAGAGAGGAATAGAAATGGCAGGACTACATGTTTCATAGTAAAGCTTACTCTTCTCTTCTCTTCTCTTCTCTTCTCTTCTCTTCTCTTCTCTTCTCTTCTTTCTTTCTTTCTTTCTTTCTTTCTTTCTTTCTTTCTTTCTTTCTTTCTTTCTTTTTCTCTCCCCTTCCTCCCTTCTCTCCTTCCTTCCCTTTCTTTTGTGGCAACAAGCGGCTTGAATAATCCTGGGATCAGAGAAATGAGGGTCCCCTAACTAGCAAACTGAGAAGTGCATGCCAGCAGAAAATTTCTCTTCTTCAGGACAGAAATCCTCAATCAGTGTCTACAGAATACTCAAAATGACTGACTTTCTGTGTTAGTTCATCACTGCTGTGGCAGAGAAACCTACTGAGGCAAATTATGGAGAAAGAAATATTTACTGGGGTTAGAGGGTCAGTCCATAATGGTGGTGGGTCAGGTATGGCAGACAACCTTATATCCTCATGATCAGGAAGCAGAGAGAGCTTACTGGAACTAGGGGTCTGGGTTAAAACCTCCAAAGGCCTGCAGGCAGACTCATTTCTGCCAAGCTAGATCCTGCCTCCCAAGGTTCCATGCCTTCTCAGGACAATACCACCAGCTAGGGACCCAATGTTCAAACACATAACATTTGATGGACATTTAGATCTAAACCATAACAACTATAATATCCATTCATCACCTGAACTACCCTGTCTTTGAACACTACCCCTCTGTTGTGATAATTTCTTATCTTCCCAAAGTAGAAACCAGAAAAATTTCACTCCCTGATTTCCTACATTAAAGTATAGGCATGTGACCTCACTTCCTCTAACCACACTTTTCCTGGGATCTGAAGGGAGCATATTTGGAGGCAGATGCATGTAGGAATACTGGCCCTTGACAAGCTAGGTATGGAGGAATCCAATTCCCAGCAGCTGGAATGGCAGTGCTTCTAGAATCCTAGCCTGAGGATCTTGGGTGCCAAGTGCCATAGTGTTTCTTCTAGAGGAGTGATTGGCCATTACTCAGGGATGCTCAGATTTGTCATCTGATCCTCTGGCCCTACTAGATATTCTGTGAATTCTCTAGTATTTTTCAATTAATTCTAGTTTCACTCAAATTTGCAAAAGGGGGTTCTGTAGATTTCAATTAAGAACTCTGCCCAAGCTAAGTATGGTGGCACATGCCTGTAATCTCAGCACTCAGGAGGCTGAGGGAGGGAAATACACGTGAGTTCAAGGCCAGCCTGGTCTACATAGTAAGTTCCAGGTCAGCCTTGTCTACAAAGTGAGATCTTTTCTCAAAACAAAAACCAAGCAAAAAAACACACAATGCCCACCCCTGAAAAAACACCCCAAAAATCCACAAAAAACAAAACTATGCACAATATATTATCCCAATTATAACACTTCCTCACCTCAAAACAAAACAAACAAAAAATCTAACCCCAGTAAAACTTCACTGCTCATTGGTTAATTATCACCAAGATCAACTATATCTATAAATACTAGAAAAATTAATGTGAATCAGTCTGTTTATTTATTTACAGAGCTTTAGTAATTAAAAGAAAATAACTTTCTAGCCAAAACTCCCACTTTCTTCTGCAGTTATCAGCAAAATTCATTCTTCCTGTTTCCTTGATTTCACAAATAATTCAAGGATTCAAATAGAACCTACAGAAGCTGACAACTTCCTCATTAACACATATTTGATCTTCACAAAGCCTTCCGTTCATTTACTGGGTTCTTAACTACTTATTTCCCTAATATGTAAACATTCTGAAATTTTAATCTTTATTGCATGGAAGGTTGACTATCACACAAAAAAATTAGAGATCATGCAGTGAAGATTCTCAATGTAAACAATAGTAGTGGGTGAACATTTTTATTAGCTCTCCAGAGAAGTGCCTCTCCAGGATGAAAGAAGGAAAGGACAAGAGGAACTGGCAATATATTTCCACATGAAAGGACTGTAATTAGACAGAGGCCACCACACTCAGGGATGACAGATAAGTATCAGATTTAAGAGGCTGAAATTGGAATTTAAAGGGATTACAGGTACAATAATAAGCATTTCATCATGTATCAGACTGGTGATATCTCAAAAATCACTTTTATTTTCTACTTGATGGACTACTGCTATCATTAGGTGCCATCAAAGCAGGTCTGGCTCATAACACCCTATGTACAACAGAACGAAACACTATCTGACAGTGCCGTGCATGTGATTCTTTTTGAGCCCAACGTTGCCGTCACTATGTTTCTTTTCATTTTGAGTCATGCCATCTTAGCCAATGGAGGTCTCAGGGGCTTTACTCCATTCCTGTCATTAAGATTGACTCTACTTTGCAGAAGCAACTCTTCCTCAGTCATTTCTTGAATGCCTTCCAGCCTGGGGGGCTCATTTTCTGGAATTATATTTGATAGTGCTTCTCTGCTATTCACAGAGTTTTCAATGGCTAATTGTATTGATAGTGAGCTGCTAGGTCCTTCTCCTTAGTCTGTGTTAGTCTGGAAGCTCAGCTGAAACCTGTCCACCATGGAGATATTGGTGGTGTAGCTTCCAGCATCACAGCAACACGCAAGCCCCCACAGCATGACAAGCTGACAGGCATGTGGGGGTGGTAGACTACTATGCCACCATAAACATTTATATTTTATGAATGTTATTCTTTTTAACTAGAATTTATTGGACATTTAGTATATGCCAGCATTAAGACTTCGCATCCTGTACCTCATTAATTACTCCTGACAGCATGAAGCGGATATTGTCAACCATATTTAGAGATAAAGTGTTTCTTAGGGAGGCTAATTAATTGTCCATATAAATACAAATACTAAATGATAGAGGTGGGACCTGACCTCAGATCTATTAAACAGCAAAATTCTTTTCACTGAATTAAGAAAGCTGTGTTGTATTACTTACAGTTTTAAGTGTTAAAAGAGAACAAAATTGTATGCACACTATGATCCAACTATGTGAAAACATTACACACATATAGACAAAAGCTTGGAAGGAAACACATGTCATGTGCTGCATCCAGGAAGCTAAGAGAACCAGGAAACAGTCTGTACAACCAACCTTCCCTCCAAACAAAAAACAAAAACAAAAACCAAGTGTTCATGTGCACACATGTATACATGCAATTGTTTATTTGTTTGCTTTTGCAATACTTGGGTCTTTAACCCAGGGCTTCATGCATGCTTTCCAAACATCCTACTGCTGAGTTGCATCCCAAATCCATTTTTTACTTTCTATTTGAAACAAAGTTTTGCTAAATTAATGCATGTTGCCTCTGGCCTCAAACTCGAGAACCTCCTGCCTCAGCGTCTTAATCACTGGGATTATATGCTTGTGCTACTGCACCTGGCTCATGCAGTAGTTTTAATGAGAGAAACAAAAGTTAGGAATTTGAACTTATTTTACTGAACCCATTGAACCCACAGGGACAGAACTCACAAACTCAGTGTAGTTGGTTAATGGGATATTTGGAGTTTTATTTTTTCCCAGTGTGTTCTTAAAAGCTGCTTATTGTTTTTGTATTAAAAAGAGAAACATGAATAGCTCATACACAGAAGTAGATTCAGGATTTCAGTCCCTGAGAAGTGCTGAGCAAGTAAAAGCTGAGGAAACTGGGCATTAGTACTACTCAGTTTGGCTGCAAGGCAACTGCTCCACACTACTTGTCACCACAAAGGGCAAGCTTGGATTGAGTCCAGGTCACTGTGCAGAAAACTTTAAAAAATTGCACTGTGTTGGTGACCATTAGAGACTGTAGGAAGGTAAACATTTACTCATTCTGGAAAGGGAAACAGATTATCCTAAGATCCTAGTAATGAACTCTTCTATGAGTTGCAAAATTAGCAGTTTTTTTCTACATCAGCAATTTGAGAATCTTTCTGCCTGTGGAGTTCCTCACTATGCCTCATCGTCTAACAGGCTGTGTTTGGGCATTACATTTTTGCCTTGGTGAAACAAGCATAGACACATTTCTATCAGAGGAGCAGTGGCTGGTGCCTTCTTACTTTCTAAGGAGTAAACAATGGGAAGAGAGAAGTACAGATGAAGTGTAAATGTAGCTTAGAGTAGGACATGATGGTAGACCAAGGGAGGCCCCTTGAAGGAAGTGTCACTGAAGTTTGGCTGTGAAAAAGGAAACACATACTTGGGAAAAGGAATAGGAAGTTATTCTGAATGAAGAGCAAAGACCTACAGGAAAAAAAAACTCAAGGTAAATGTTTCTTTGAAACCTCACTTATTAGTGATAATCATAATTATATTTAACTTCTCAAAAACCAGATCACATGCCTTATTTTGTACAGCCAGTTACAGACATGTGATCATTGCATTCTAATAGCTAATCTTCTTCAAAACATCTTCAGATTTACTTGAAGGCTCAACAGATAAAAGCCTTCAAGAAATTATGTTATATGTAATAAGATGAATGTTTTGGTTTGTGATTTGAGATAGGAAGACTTCAGCATCATATAGTAAGTAGTGCAACAGTAGTCTAGCCTGGAAAGAACAGAATGATAGAGACCAACAAGATCATTGTCGTCAATAGACTAAAAATATCAGAAGTGGCCAGGACAGAAGAATAGTTAAAGTAGGGAGGGTAGCCACAAGGGTGAAGGGATAACCACCCTCCAAGATGGCCCCAATGACCTCTAAGAGGTCCTGCCTCCTGGTATTCACAGTCTCTGTAATTAATAGCTCTCCACATATACCAGCCTACAGCTGTACCACTTGGCATCTGATCCTGTCACATCTTGGAAGCTAAGCAGGGTTGTTGTTGTTGTTGTTGTTAGGTGCCGTCGAGTCAGTATCTGACTCATAGCAACCCTCTGTACAACAGGGAAAACACTATTGTCAGTGCTTCTCTGATGTTCATAGGGTTCTCAATGGCAGATTGATTTTTGGGAGGGGGTTGCCAGGTCCTTCTCCCATAAGCAGGGTTAGGCCTGGTTAATACTTGAATGGGAGACCACCTAGGAACACCAGGTGCCTCAGGCTTGGGAGAAGGACCTGGCAGCCCACTCCCAAAGATCACTCATTGAAAACCCTATGAATAGCAGAGAAGTACCGACAATAGTGCTGGGCATGACACAGTGTTGGGGAGCGTTCTGTCTGTTGTACATAGGGTTGCTATGAGTCAGATCCGACTTAATGGCACCTAACAACAACAACATTGTACCAGCATTGGTCTGCATGACTAGTAGAATCTGGCAGACATAATGGAACTCTGCTTATGGGAGACACAATGGTTAATGTCTTGGTTTTTCTTACTTTCTTTGATCATTTGTTCTGGGGAAAGCCAGCTCATAAATAATGAGCTATCCTATGGAGATATACACATGGTGGCAAAGACTCCTGCCAAAAGCGGCATGTGTGACCTTGGACACAGATCCTACAGTCCTGGCTGGCAGCTTGTCTTTGCAGAGACCATATGAGAAAACTTGTGATAGAATCACAAAGCTAAACCACCCCTGGATTCATGGTCCCTAGGAATTGTGTGATGATGAATGTTTATTATGTTAGAGTGTTGAATTTGGGACTAACTCTTACCCAAGAATATGTAACAAATACTGGAGAAATAGTGGACATTGAAGGACATTGAAGGCCCCTACAAAGAGTACATTCTTGGGAATCATCTAAGACCGAGAGGCATAACCAAGGCCAGAGAGGAAAAAGGAAGGCCACCCACCAAACTCAGAATCCAGGGAGTCTGAGCTCATGTGATCTAACTTCTTCTCTTAAACCTCTTAACAAAAAAGTTTACTTTGGATCTTCTACAAGAATTTAAGGGCTATCTCTTTTCTGTTGTTTCAGATTCTTGATTACAAAACATAAAATCAGATTCACATACTTGAACACCTCTACTTTACAATAGAATCTCTGGAAGTAGGTGGGTGGGCTCACTTTTATGGGTGATTGCTCTGAAGTGAATCCTGACCACTTTATCTGAATACCGTAGAATGTTGACAATCCCGGAGATTTTCACTGGTGGTTTTGGGGTTCCCATAGGGACTTGGATCTCATCTTCCTACCTAGTATTTACAGGAGCTAATATTTATATGGCTATGCCACTGATCTGATCATTTTGAATGATATGTTATTTAATTTTATACTAATCCTATTACATAGCTATTATTGTAATTTTTCATATTAGAGAAGATAACACTGAGGTAAAGGCAAGTTATACAGTGCTCAGGGCCAGACTGTACTTAAGTGACAAGAGTTAAGGCGTGGATCTGACTGGTCTGATTATAATGGCCATGCTTCAAACTATGATATACCTGCCTATAAGAGGACTTTTGCCACCTGCAGACCTGACATTTCTAGACAACCAGCCCACTTGTAGGCAGAAGTGTTTATGGAACCCCTAATCCTTTGTAGTTGATTGCAATAGTCAAGCTAAAGCACCCTAAATTTCACTTTTATCATACATAGCCTAGAGAATTCTACTAAAAGCAAATGGTGAGTACTTCATTTTTTAAAAATGAGGAATAAATAGCTTTTTTAAAAAATAAAAGAAATGCCCATGCTTCTAGCACCTCATCTAAAGTTGTATATATTGCCTTATCTCTTCACTTTTTCTCCCACTGTTCCTGGCTTTATGATGGAATGCTTTAATTTGTACCACATAAAATATCCTTGCACCACTGTTTTCTGTAATTTATACTATATGCCATCCACTTTCTTATACTATTTTATTCAGTAAAGTACTTTGGATACCAGTTTATATGAAAGATGTTATTTGAAATGAAGTTGTATTGCAAGCTACATTATTACAATTTCCTTCTTGCTTTGATCCTACTCTATCTTATACAGTTGCCTGTGTTTGATTCAGTGCTAAAATTTAAATGGAAAGAGTGTATTACTTATTTAATCTGCTGCCAGAGCAATTCTCTATTGAGTTCTCAGTTTTCAATGTATTCAAAGCCCTGCTCTGATATCCATCTTACTTGATTCATAGAGAAAATGTGTGCTACTTATATGTAGTTACAAGTTAAGCATACGTGGGGAAGTTGTTTGGACTTTGGGGTAACATCACAGAGTTCAGTTTAATAAGGCCACACAATTATTATGGGCGATTGTAAAGTTCGTCAGTTCTCAATTACTCAGTGACTAATTGTCTTGGTCCTCTTTTTGTTGTTTGGTCCTGTTTTTGTAGTTTGTTCATTATGGGTCTCCTTTTCCTTTTTATTCATTCCAATGCTCATTAGTCCCTTTGGAAATTAGACAAAGAGGAAGAAAAAATTGAACTTGTCATTTGAATCACTCCTAGGCAGATCATGATAATGATACAACAAAACAGAAGAGAACATTACTTTGAACACAAGGATAAAGCTGGTGCCTAAAAACTGCACATTGTATGGATTTGTAACTTTCAATGGACTTGAGTATAAATGTTAATCATATTTCAGGAACTGAATGAAAGTTTTCTATTCTACTTTGCTAGGAGAGCTACAATGGCAATAATAATATCATTATTTACCAAAAAAAGCATGCTGTAATGTCCTTTGGTTCAGAAAAGAAAGGCTAATAAGGTAGATGTCATATGATATTTTTCAAGGTTATTCTATTTCCTTCTTCCAATTTTTGAGTTTTTAAATCCATCCTATGGTTAAGGTTACTGTCCTTCCTTCTCAAAGGAAGTTTACCTTCCTTTTGTTTTCTTTTTTTCTTTTTTTGTGGATATTATATATCATACCCCAACCTGGAGCACACACTCTTCAAGGGTAGTGATAGGTTTTGGTTCATCTTTGTTCTTCCTGGTACACTTGGCACAATTGCTTATAGAAAAGTGATATCAGGAAGTACTTTAATAGTTCACCATTAAAATATTTCATTTTAGTTTTTATCCCAAGTATTATGCAATTTGCCAGCATAATAATGTTGACATGTAAATAACAAATTTTCCCAGTCAGTCTTTGAGGCCAGGGACAATAGAACTGGAAGAGATATTAGAAAGTGTCAAACTCAATCCAGGTTTCATAGGTAGGCAGTGATTTAGAGATCTTGAGGATCTGATGTCCATTATTAGCATGATTTTGAACAAATCACTTATTAATTCTGAATTCAAATTCACTCTGATTAAGAAAAACATTATGATGGTTTGTGTGAATACTAAATGAGATGATACATGCAAAAATGCTTTGTAAAATTTTAGCTGTCCTATCATTGTTAATCCAGGAAACTGATGCAAGAGATATTAAGGAATGACTCCAGTTTTTCAGTGGGTAGCAGAGACAGATTTCCTCAGATGGCATAGTATAATTCAGTAAGAACTGAATTTGAAGTCAGAAGGTACATTTCAAGCAGATCATAATTTTCCTTGGAATACATGCAGTATAGCCTTTCCACTTTGACTAGTGCTAGTATGAAATACAATAGTTACAGTTGAGAGTTTTGAAAAGTAGAATTGACCTCAAAATCCTGTCACTCAGTATCTGAACCTGTTGGTGACATGTAGAATAGGGATGGTGAGATCAGCTCTACTTACCTTGCACAGAGCCTTGCTGTCTATCCAATGGGAAAAGGTATGTGGAATATTTTGGTAAATTGTAAGAAGTTATGTAAATGTCAATATTATTGTCTTCTGCTTCCTCTATATAACTTTATATTGAACTTCTCAGATCAGGAAGAAAAAATTCTCATGTAAATTTCATATTAGTTCACTGGAATAGGCTGGTATAAAACTTTTAGGAAATAACAATATTTTTCCTGGGCATGATGAGCCCATTAAATATTCCTTTCTATGATACTCATTTCACTTCTTCAAAAATTATGTATCTTGAAGCCGGGCATGGTGGCACACGCCTGTAATCCCAGCGGCTCGGGAGGCAGAAACAGGAGGATCGCAAGTATGAGACCAGAGGCAGTCTGCGTAACTTAGCGAGACCCTATCTCAAAAAGTGAAAAAATGGGCTGGGGGTGCAGCTCAGTGGTCCAGCATTTGCAAAGCATGCAAGTGCGAGGCCCTGGGTTCAACTTCCTGTACTGCACACACACACACACAAAAATTATGTATCTTATTGTGTCTTTCTTACCTTTCTCCCAAAGACCATTCATGTATATTTGTATACTTATTACTATTTTTTGGTTTTACTTTCTTTCCTACAGTTAGTTACTTTTGTTTGCTTGTTATTATTAATCTTTACCAAGTGTTCCTTTCCCTCCCTCCTTCCCTGCCCCCCACTCCCCTTTCCCCTACTACTTAAGTGACTCTTTCCTTCCTTCTACATACACCAACCTTATAGGGTCTCATAAATAAACTCTTAAAGACAAATTCTCTCAAGAATTCTTCAGTTACTCTTTAGGGAAAATGACTGAGATTTCAGCACCCAGGTTTCCCTTTAGGATAATTAGTATAAAAGAAAATTGTCCTGAATCATAATTCTTACTTCTCCCCAATTTACAGAGCTCCTTCTACACAAGGAAAGAATCCATACAGAATGAATCTCAAATAAGCACCTAATAAAATAAATTCAGCTCACATTAAAATACTAGAATACCAGATGGTGGAGTTTAAGTATTATTCAACTACTGTTTATCCTACCCAGTGCTCATTTTAAATTCAACATTTTTGAGAATTATTCATGGAGCCACAGTTATATTTCATGCAGATAACAAGCTTAGTTTGGACAGAATTACCAGAATGCACCCATAATTCCCATACTTCCTTGGTTATTTTTAATTTGGATTGCAACTATTAGTTAAAGTTGAGAGGCTTTCGAAAGCAAATCGACATTAAGCTTTCGTGGACAATAATTTGTTCAGCAATCTGCAGGGAGGGCAAATCATTAAATTTTACAGGGTGGAAGAACTCACCAAAGAATGAGATGTTCCATCTGCGAAAGCTGAAAAACACAACTGTTTGATAAGCGTGTTTCTTCCTCTGTAGCAGCCTGCCCACTGCGTAGGCAATTATTCTTGCTTTTATCTAATGGCTGTGGCGTAACTTTTAAGTGAATGTAAAAACAATTTCATCTCCTAACACTTCTCCACACAAATCATTGAAAGATCAACAAAGCTGTTTTCAACACAGCACAATTCCCTATGCAAAGTAGCAAGTCCCTTTGAACCAATCACTAGGACACAAATTAAAGCAAATGTAGATTACTGATCTCCTTCTGATTCTTGTTCCCACCATTTATTTTTATTTTATTCATATCATATTAGGGAAAATGACAAACATTCCTGCTTCAAGTCATTAAAAGAAGTATTAGAAGAACTAAAAGAATAATGTCCATTCCATTGCTAAAAGCTAATGCTTTAACAGCTTGAGTTTTTACCCTACATTTAAAGTTAATCTTTGAATGAAAAAGATTAAATTCAGTACGACACATCCTCAATGCCTGAGAAAGCTTTGATATGGGAAAAACAGGGTTTAACAATAGCCTTCTGACTTTATTCTTGAATTTTCCAAAATTTGGAAGCAATTAAAGGAACTTTGCTAATAATCCTCCTGTAAGTTATCATTATTGCTTTCTATTGTTGAGTCCTTACTGTGTGCCATAATATTGTCCTGGAAGCTGTATAGTCATTTGCCTTATTCAGTTCCTACAATGACCCTACAAGGAAATCCCCATTTAACGGATGGGAAGAGGTGTTTGAGAAATTGGTAAATGTAGACCTGAATATCATCTTGACATTATCTGACTTAGGACTCATGTTTCTTCTACTACAGCATACCTCCTCCTTGAACATAATAGGTATGAAATCTCATGAGGAAGTTAACATTTACACTTTAAAATGGCATAACAGAGAAAATCACAATATATGTTTTCCAAAACACCCAATAAAAATTATATCTTGGGTACATCTTTATGCCTAACTCTTTTACAGTTTGTGAGCTCATGCAAGACACTTTATGGGGAGGATGTTTCATATTAAAATGAACTTGTAAATACTAAACCCCCCCTATGAAAAAGAAAATAACTATGGCTTCATTGAAAGTCTTCTTAAATTTGCATAATTCTCTTCAAGCTTAAAACTCTTCATTTGTAGGAGAAATAGTTACAATACTTAATCGTGTTGGGAGATAATTCTCCCCAGATGTGTCTTGCCTTTCTGCATGTCTCAAGAGCTGTGGCCCTGACTGCCTTCATTCTATGTGGCAAATATCCCTTAGGGGATAGTGATCATGTCTCCCTGCAGAAGAAATAACAGTATGCTGACTGTCCATTTTACAGGATTCAGGTTCCTAAAATTTGGGTGTGATTTCTTTCCTGTAATGCAACTCACTATTTGTGCAGATGTTACCCGACCCTCTTTGTATTGCCTGTGGGAATTGAGGCTTGGAGAACCAATGCAAGAAAATGCTGATACTGTGGTTACTAGTATTTCTGTGGGTAGCAAAGTCATTTGTCTCTAACCCAAGACTCTCATGTCTTCTACCAATATTCAAAAAACTATAGCAGGCTAAATTATTAGCTTACAACTGAGGTAAAATCTTAGACTCTTCACAATTCTTGACATGTCATATAGCTGTGATAATTAAATGAGATTAGCTATAAAAAGAACTTAGTGATTGGCACATAGAAAGTATTAAAGTTAGGCCAGGCACAGTGGCACAGGCCTATAATCCCAGATACTTGGAAGGTTGAGACAGGAGGATTCTGAGTTCAAGGTCACAGGGAGCCTGTACAATTTAGCAAGACCCTGTCTCAAAGTGAAAAATAAAAACAGGGAAGCTCAGTGGTAGAGCACTTGCCTAGCATGCATGAGGCTCTGGGCTCAATTGCCTAGTACTACACACACACACACACACACACACAAATTACTAAATATATATGGGCTTCTGACACTATTACTGTCCTAAATAGAACCAATATATAATCAGTTCATTAATAATGCAAGTACTTTTGGTATTTTACATGTACTAACTTCAAATTGCTTTTTTTCAAGTAATAATTTATCTAACAGTGGCATCCTTGTTAATATATGCTCCAGCTAGTTTGCTTGGAATTTCTTGGAGGGTCAATAAACTCTGTAAAGACTGAGTTCATGAATATTTTGCCTATTGTGGCTAAAGCAGGTGGCATATAAATAATTCTGAAAGCATGTTTTACAGTGTAACTTAAATATAGATTTTGCAGTATTATAATTCAGTGTTGAGGGAAAATTAATAAACCAATCAAACAAGTGGCATTCAATAGTCTGCCAAAATTTAATGACTCAAAACCCCCAAATCCTACAGTTCTTTATGTACTTCATCTGAGGAACACTGGAAATATGGCTTTTAAACCATCTGTGAACCATATAACTTACTGATACAAAATGAGTTAAGAAATACAAATGATAATGTACTTCTGATAACTGTGGAATCCGTCTGGAATTCCTTCTGTTTCTCTTTGCATCTTATTCATTTATTTTAGCTCTGCCCTCAAGTTATTGAAGAGGTTTTCTTGGTACAGATGCCAAGTTGTTTATGCCCCTTTGAGGGTGTTTTGGTTTTACATGCTCTGCCTTTAGCAAGTCTATGATTGATTCTCTACTTTAGCCACCAAGTGGCTAAACAGCCACCAATCACTTCTGGCTTCTGATGCCACAGACAGATTTTTCCTATCAGTGGGTTAAATTTGTATTTTCTTCAAAAATGAGGTGTTGGGCTGGAGATGTAGATTAGTGGTAGAACTCCTGCCTAGCATGTCAAGGCCCTGGGTTCGATCTTCAGAATGGCAAAAATAGATGATAGATAGATAGATGTGAAAGAGTTGTTTAGTAAATGAAATTTAAGGAGAAATAGGGTATTTGCATAGTCTTAAAGAATCTCTTATTACAAGCAAATAAATACTTATAAGTTACAAAGAGAAAAACAATACGTTCATAGTGGAGAAAGCTGGCAAACACAGTCTTTATCTAGATTAACATCACTATCCTCATGCCAGTGTGTCTGAGGGAAATAGCTTAGCTGTAACAGCTGTGTCTGACTTCTAACTGCCTCTTCTTTGATCTGGAATGTTGTAGCTTGGGTTTCCATTTGTCCTTCTATAGAGTAAATACTGTGAATTTCTGTCTATGTGATGAGTTCTGAATAGCACTCCTAGATAGCAGCTGAAGGAATTTTTCTTGCAAGCTACTTTTAGAGAACAGTTGTGCATTCTCATATTCATTCATCCATTCTCTCTCTCTCTCTCTCTCTCTCTCTCTCTCCCCATCTATCTCATTAAAAGCAACAAATGCAATGCAAAATTTCTTCCTCATTCTTTTCACAGAGGCCTTGTTTATTCATCTATGCTGATCTATTTACTGTACATCAATTTTGTTTCATTGTGAAAACAATGCTAACCAGAATGTACTTCTGTCATAATCTGCATGGTCTATGTTTTGAGAATTTCTTTTAATGAGGATCATCTTTGAGTAACTTGAAAAATAAGCACCAGATTGAAGACATCACCACAGGAAACAGGAAAACCCCATGTATCTTCCACTTGTCTTGTATGATAGCTGTCCTTTCTGCTTCTGAGTTAGAAAAGATCTGTGCTTCCAACACTTATACCACTTGCACACATTGGTGTTAGTATTGTATAGCTATATTATTTCAAATAAAACAGGATCAACTAGTTTGATCACTGATATTACTCACTACATGTACTAACATAGAATTTCCTTTTCTTGGTATTATTGGGAAGACAAAAAATGAATTTTAAGGAAGTAGTCTCTGAGCCCAAGGAATTTATAATACAGGGGCAGAAGCAGGGTATCTAGTGAGAAACTCAACTGTTTTCAAAAATTAAGATTTGTCAAACTTGAGGGTATTCAAAAGTCGGAGTTTGACATTTTGAGATTCTACAACCATAGTAAAATAATAATGTATATTTCAAAATTGCTAAAAGAATAGATTCTAAACATTCTTATCACAAAATTGAGAGGTGATGACATGTTAACTAGCCTGGTTTAATCATTTCATATTTCAGTGTTTACATATATTAAAACATCACATGGTACACCATAAATATGTAGAGTTGTTATTTGTCAATTCAAAACTGTATGAAAAGAAGGCTGCTGGTGAGTATTTCAAGTGGAGAGATATTTTGGGATATAAGTATCAAGAGTTTTTAAAAATGTACATCCTCTTTTTTCCAGAAATTCTATTTCTAGGAATTACATCCACTGAAATAAATAGATACGTGAGAAAATTTATGAACAAGATTACTCATCATAGTGCTATTTATAAAACTATGGAAAATATTAGTTATACTTGGCAATAAATTATCATACATCTGTTGATCACCATGAAGTCATTAAAAATGGTAGTGAGATTAAATATTTCATAAAAGGGGAAATATTCATAACATGCTAAATGAAATAATCAGGTGACAAAATATGTGCAGTATATTTCCAAATTGGTAAAAAAATCTGCATATGTATGTAAAATTAAAAATAACAGGAAAACATACCCAAAATTTTATTATTTCTGCATAGTGAGATGAATATTAATTCTACATGTGATTTGGTTTTTTTTCTTTTCTTTTCTTTTTCATTTTTTAGACAAGGTCTTGCTGTATAGCACAGGCTAGCCTGGAAATCACTGTTAGAGCAGGCTAGTCTAGAACTTGTGTTGATGATCCTCCTATCTCAGCCTCCCTTTTGCAGGGATTATAGATATGTGCCAGGATTATGCGTGTGTGCCTCCATGACTGGCTTGTTTTGGTTGTTGGTGTTAGGTGTCATCTCAGGTCCAACTCATAGTGACCCTATGTACAGCAGAACAAAACACTCCCTGATTCTGTGCCACATACATGATTTTATTTATGCTTCAACTCATTGTTGCAGACACTATGTCAATCCATCTAGTGGATGGCTTTTTTTTTTTTTTTTTTTTTTTTGGTTGACCTGCCACTCTCCCAAACATGATATACTTCTCTAGGGACGGGTCCCTCCTGACTACATGTCCAAAATATGTAAGATGCACTCCAGCCATCTTTGCTTCCAAGGAGCACTCTGGTTGCACTTCTTCTAGGGAGAATCAGTTGATTCTTTTGGCAGTCCATGGTATATTCAATATTCATCTCCAGCACCATACTTCAAAACCATCTATTCTCCTGTCTCCCTTGTCCAATTTCCAGTTTTCACAACCATATGATGTGACTGAAAATACTATGGCATGAGTCAGGCACACCTTCATCTTCAATGTGACATCTTTACTTTTTAATACTTTAAAGAGATCTTTTGCAACAGCTTTTCCCAAAGCAATGCATCTTTTGATTTCTTGGCTGCTGCTTTCATGGGAGTTGATTGTAGAAGTAAAGCAAAACTGTGGACAATTTCAATCTTTTCTCCATTTATTGTGAAGTTGCATACCAACCCAGTTGTAAGGATTTTTGTTTTGTTAATATTGAGTCACAATCCATACTGAAGGCTATGTTCTTTGATCTTCAGTAAATGTTTTAAATCCTCTTCACTTTCAGGAAGCAGAGTTGTGTCATCTGCATAATGCAGATTGTTAATGAGTCTTCCTCCAATCCTGATGCTGTGTTCTTCTTCATAAAGTAAAGCTTCTTGAATTATTTGGTCAGCATAGAAATTGAAATGATATAGTGAAAGGATAGAGCCCTGACACACAACTTTCTTGACTTTACACCAAGCAGTGTTTTCTTGTTCTGTTCAAACAAGTGCCTCCTCGTACATGTACAGATTCCTCACGATTAAAATTAGGTCCTGTGGTATGCCCATTCTTCACAGTGTTATCCATAATTTGTTATGATCCATAGTCAAACGCCTTTGTGTAGTCAATAAAACATAAACTATGGCACTCATTGCTTTTGGCTAATATCCATCTGACATCAGCAATGATGTTCTTGGTTCCCCAACCCTCTTCTGAATCCAGTGTGATTTTCCAGTAGTTCCCTGTTTATGTACTGTGGCAGCTACTTTTATATGATCTTTTTTTAAAAAAAGATGCAAACCAATATATTTCATGTATGAAATTATGAAAATTTCCATAATATGTATCCCACATTGCAACAAACCCCTAAGAAACTCTACATCTTTTGGTTTAATATTAAGGCAGAATCACCACAATTATCCAAAATGACTTAAAATAACCTTTTTTCCAACTACACATCTGAATTAGGCAGGATTTTCTTTACATATTTCAATAAATCAACAAATTGAAGCCAGGCTCATTTTGACACCCCAGCTGTCTTCTATTTTTTTGAATGATCTTCAGTGAAATTTTGCTTGCATGTGATATTAATGATATCATTTGATAGTTTCCATATTCAATTGGATCCCCTTTCTTGAGAATATGCACAAATATGGATCTCTTCCAGTCATTTGGCCAGGTAGCTGTTTTCCAAATCTCTTGGCATAAACAAGTTAGCACTTCCAGTGATGCATCTGCTTTTTGAAACAATCTATATTGGTGTTCCATCAATTCCTGGAGCTTTGTGTTGCACCAGTTCCTTCAACGCAGCTTCTACTTCTTCCTTCAATACCATTGGTTACTCATCATATACTACCTCTTGAAATGATTGGTCTTACACCAATTCTTTTTTGTATAATGACTCTGCGTATTCCTTCCATCTTCTTTTGATGTTTCCTGCATCATTTAATATTATCCCTGTAAAATCTTTCACTACTGCCACTTAAGGCTGAATTTTTTCTCCAATTCCTTAAGTTTGAGAAAAACAGAGTGTGTTCCTCCCTTTTAGTTTTATTTCTCCAGTTCTTAGTACATGCCATTAAAATATTTGATTTTGTCTTCTGAAGCTGCCTTTTGAAATCTTCTGTTTAGTTCCTTAACTTCATCATGTCTTCCTTTTACTTTAGCTGCTCAATATTCAAGGCCAAGTTTCGGAGTCTCTTTTGACATGTAATTTGGCATTTCCCTTTTTTCTTGTCTTTGAAATAGCCTTTTACTTTCCTCATGAATTACATCTTTGGTGTGATCTCACAACTTGTCTGTTCTTCTATCATTTGTGTCTAATGCATTAAGCCTGTTCTTAAGGTGATCTCTGACCTCAGGTGTGATATACTAAAGGTCATATCTTGGCTCTCATACACTTTTTCTAATTTTCTTCAATTTCAGTTTGAACTTGCAAATGAGAAATTGATGGTCTGATCCACAATCAGCACATAGTCTTGTTCTGACATTTGATATGGAGCTTTTCCATCATCTCTTTCCACAAATGTAGTCAATTTTGTTCCTGTATGTTCCATCTGGTGAAGTCTATGTGTGTAGTTGCCATTTATATTGGTGAAAAAATGTATTTCCTATGAAAAAGTCATTAGTCTGACAAATTCTATCATGTGATCTCCAGCATCACTTCTGTCACCAAAGCCATATTTTCTGACTACTGAATTTTCTTGTTTCTAACTCTTGCATTCCAGTTGCCAGTAATCATCAGTATGTCTTGGTTGAATGTTCGATCTATTTCAGATTGTAAAAGCTGGTAGAAATATTTCCTATGTTCATTTGTGGCCATAGTGGTTGTTCTTGATGTTGTTAGGTGCCGTCCAGACGAGTCTGACTCATAACGACCCTATGTACAGCAGATAGAAACACTTGCCGATTCTGTGCCAGGCAAACGATCTTATTTATGTTTAAGCCCATTGTTGCAGACACTCTGTCAATCGATCTGGTGGAGAGTTTTCCTCTTTTGTGTTGACCTGCCACTCTCCCAAACATGATGTCCTTCGCCAGGGATTGATCTCTCCTGACTACATGTCTGAAATATGTAAGACACAGTCTGGCCATTCTTGCTTCCAAGGAGCACTCTGGTTGCACTTCTTCTAGGACAGATTTGTTGGTTCTTTTGGCAGTTCATGTTATAGTCAATAGACATCTCCAGCACCATAATTCAAAAGCATCAATTCTTTTTCTGTCTCTCTTGTTCAGTGTCCGGCTTTCAGAACCTTATTATGCCACTGAAAATACCATGGCATGAGTCAGATGCACCTTCGTCTTCAATGAGACATCTTTGCTTTTCAATACTCTAAGGAGATCTTTTGCCACAGCTTTTCCTAGAGCAATGCGTCTTTTAATTTCTTGTCTGCTGCTTCCACGGGTGTTGATTATAGAGCCAAGCAAAGCAAAATCTTGGACAACCTCAATCTTTTCTCCATTTATTGTGAAGTTGCGTGCTGACCTACTCATAAGGATTTTTGTTTTGTTGATGTTTAGTCGTAACCCATATTGAAGGCTATGATCTTTGATCTTCATCAGTAAATGTTTTAAATCCTCTTCACTTTCAGCAAGCAGAGTGGTGTCATCTGCATAACGCAGGTTGTTAATGAGTCTTCCTTGAATCTTGATGCTGCATTCTCCCTCATATAGTCCAGCTTCTCGGATTGTTTTCTCAGCATATAAATTGAAGAGATAGGGTGAAAGTATACAGCCCTGATACACACCTTTCTCAATTTTAAACCACTCAGTGTTTCCTTATTCTATTCGACCAACTGCCTCCTGGTTCATGTACAGATTTCTCATGAGCACAATTAGGTGTTCTGGTATTCCCATTTTCCGAAGTATTATCCATAATTTGTTATGATCCACACAATCAAATGCCTTTGCATAGTCAATGCAACTTAGGTAGACATCTTTCTGATATTCTCTGCTTTCAGCTAACATCCACCTGACATCAGCAATGATGTCCCTGGTTCCCCGCCCTCATCTGAATCTCGCTTGATTTTACAGTAATTCCCTGTCTATATACTGCTGCAGTCACTTCTGAATGATCTTTAGTAGAATTTTGCTTGTTTGTGATATAAATGATATTGTCTGATAGTTTGCACATTCAGTTGGATCCCCTTTTTTGGGAATAGGCACAAATATGGATCTCTTCCAGTCAGTTGGCCAAGTAGCTGTTTTCCAAACCTGTTGGCACAAACATGTTAACACCTCCAGTGCTGCATCTGTTTGTTGAAACATCTCTGTTGGTATCCCATCAATTCCTGGAGCCTTGTGTTTTGCCAATTCTTTCAAGGCAGCTTCTACTTCATCCTTCAACACCATTGGTTCCTCTTCGTATGCAACCTCTTGGAATGGTTGATCATCTACCAATTCTTTCTTGTGTAATGACTCTGTGTATTCTTTCCATCATCTTTTGATGTTTTCTGTATCATTTAATATTTTCCCTGTAGAATCTTTCACTACTGCCACTCGAGGCTTGAATTGTTTCTTCAATTCCTTAAGCTTGAGAAACACAGAGCATGTTCTTCCCTTTTGGTTTTGTGCCTCCAGCTCCTTGCACATGCCATTACAATATTTGTTTTTGTCTTCTCGAGCTGCCTTCTGAAATCTTCTGTTTAGTTCCTTAACTTCATCAAGTCTTTCTTTCACTTTAGCTGCTCGATGTTCACAGGCAAGTTCTACTTTCTCTTTTGCCATGTAATTTGGTGTTTTCTTTTTTTCTTATCTTTTTAAGAACTTTTTGCTTCCTTTTGAATGATATCTTTTATATCATGCCACAACTCCTCTGGTCTCCTATCATTTGTGTCTAATGCATTAAACCTATTCTTGAGGTGGTCTCTGAACTCAGGTGGGATATACTCAAGGTCCTACCTTGGTGCTCATGTACTTGTTCTAATTTTTTTCAGCTTCAGTTTGAACTTGCATATGAGAAGCTGGTGATCTGATCCACAATCAGCACCTGGTCTGTTATGACATTTAATATAGAGCTTTTCCATCATCTCTTTCCACATATGTAGTCAATTTGGTTCCTATATGTTCCATCTGGTGAAGTCCATGTGTATAGTTGCTGTTTATTTTAGTGAAAAAATGTATTTGCAATGAAAAGGTCATTGGTCTGACAAAATTCTATCATGCAATCTCCAGCTTCCTTTCTGTCACCAAGACCATATTTTCCAACTACTGAGCCTTCTTCTTTGTTTCCAACCTTTGCATTCTAGTCACTAGTGATTATCAGTATGTCTTGATTGCATGTTTGATCTATTTCAGATTGCAGAAGCTGATAGAAGCCTTCCCTTTCTTCATTTGTGGCCTTAGTGGTGGGTGCATAAATTTGAATAATAGTCATATTAACTGGCCTTCCTTGTAGGCATATGGATATTATTCTATCACTGACAACATTGTATTTTATGACAGATCTTGAACTGTCTTTTTTGGTGAAGAATGCAACCACTTTTCTCTTTAGTTTATCATTCCCAGCATAGTAGACCATATGATTGTCTGACTCAAAATGGCCTATGCTGGTCCATTTTAGCTCACTGATGCCTAGAATGTCAATGTTTATGCACTCCATTTCTCTTTTAACGATTTCTAATTATCCTAGATTCATACTATGTACATTCCATGTTTCAATTATTAATGGATGTTTATAGTTGCTTCTCCTCATTTTGAGTCATGCCACATCAGCAAATGGAGGTCCCTGGGGCTTTACTACATTTCCATTATCATGGTAGACTCTACTTGGAGGAGGCAACTCTTCCTCAGTAGTCTTTTGAGTGCCTTCCAATTTGAGGGGCTCATTTTCTGGCGCTATAACTGACAGTGTTTCTTTGCTATTCATAGGGTTTAAAATGGCTAGCTGTTTGGGGAATGGTTCACCAGTGCCTCTTCCCTAGTTTGTCTTAGTCTGGAATCCCAGCTGAAAACCTGCCCACCATGGGTAACCTTGCTCATATCTGAGGTACCAGTGGCAGAGTTCTCAGCCTCATTGCAACACACAAGCCCCCACAGTGTGGCAAACTGACAGATGTGTGGGGGCCTCAGTGGTAGATCAGTAAATTTAAATAATAATCATATTAACTGGCTTTCCTTGTAGGGATATGGATATTATTCTACCACTGCCAGCATTGTATTTCAGGACAGATCTTGAGAAGTCTTTTTGATGATAAGTGCAATCCTATTTCTCTTTAGTTTGTCTTTCCCAGTATAGTAGACCATATGATTATCTGACTCTAAATGGCCCATGCTGGTCCATTTTAGCTCGTGCATGCCTAGAATGTCAATGTTTATGCACTCTATTTCCCTTTTAATAATTTCTAATTTTCCTAGATTCATACTACATAGATTCCATGCTCCAATTATTAATGGATGTTCACTCTTGTTTCTCCTCATTTTGAGCCATGCCACATCAGCAAATGGAGGTCCTTGGGGCTTTACTCCATTTCCATCATCAAGGCAGGCTCTACTTTGAGGAGGCAACTCTTCTTCTGTGGTCTTTTGACTGCTTTGCAACATGGGGGTGCTCATTTTCTGGCACTATATCTGATAGTGTTTTTTTGCTCTCCATAGGGTTTTCAATGGCTAGTTGTTTCAGGACTGGTTTGCCAAGTCCTTCTCCTTAGTCTCTCTTTGTCTGGAAGCTCAGCTGAAACCCGTCCACCATGAGTGACCCCTGCTGGTATCTGAGATATCATTGGCATAGCTTTCAGCCTCATAGCAAAATGGAAGTCCTCACAGTATGGCAAACTGACAGATGTGTGGCAGTTGTTTTGGTACTTTCAATAATAAGTGTGTATATGTTGCAACCAGAAAATAGTCACAAAAAATTTTAAGGTGATTTGCCTTTTGAATGTGCAAATATATTTCTTCACCAACATAAATGGCAACTCTATACATGGAATTCACCAGATGGAATATACACAAACCAAATTGACTACATTTGTGGAAAGAGGCAATGGAAAATCTCAATATCAGAAGTCAGAAAGATACCAGGTGCTGATTTTGGATCAGACCATCACCTGTTCATATGCTCCATATTAAATGAAGAAAATTAAAACAAGTATACGCAAGCCAAGGTATGACCTTGGGTATATCCCACCTGAGTTCAGAAATCAACTGAATAACAGGTTTGATGTGTTATACACTAATGTTCAAAGACCAGATGAGTTGTGGCATAACATCAAAGACATCATTCATAGGGAAAGCATAAGGCTGTTAAAAATAGAAGAAAAAAAAGGAAATACAAAATTACATGTAAAAAGAGACTCTGAAACTTGCCCTTGAACATTGAACAGTTAAAGTAAAAGGAAGACCTGACAATGTTAAAGAACTAAAGAGAAGATGTCAAAGGGCAGCTTGAGAAGACAAAATAAAAATATTAAAATGACATAGGCAAAGAACTGGAGTTAGAAAATAAAAAGGGCAGAAAACACTCTGTTTTTCTCAAGCTTAAGGAATGGAACACAAAATCCAGGTCTTGAGTGGGAAAAGTAAAGGATTCTACAGAGAAAAATTTAAATGATGTAAGAAACATCAAAAGAAGATGGAATGAATACACAGAGTCATCATACCATTTTAAGAAAGTTTCATATGATCAGGAATCAATGGTACTAAAGGATGAAGTGGAAGTTCCCTTGAAGGAATTGGCAAAGCACAAGGCTCCAGGAATTGATAGAATACCAAGTGAGATATTTCAACAAACCAATGCAGCACTGGAGAGACTCACTTGTTTATGCCAAGAGATTTGGAAAACAGCTACCTGACCAACTGACTGGAAGAGATCCATATTTGTGCCTATTCCCAGGAAAGAAGATCCAACCAAACGTGGAAATTATTGACTGATATTATTATTATTACATGCAAGGAAAATTTTGCTAAAGATCATTCAGAAGCAACTGTAGCAGTATTTATATAGGGAACTGCCAGAAAATCAAACCAGATTCAGAGGAAGGTGTGGAAATAGGGATATCATTGCTGATGTCAGATGGAAATTAGCTGAAAGCAGAGGATAACAGAAAGATGTCTACCTATGCTTTATTGACTATGCAAATCCCTTTAACTGTGTGGATCATAACAAATTATGGACAACATTGCAAAGAAGGAGAGTATCAGAGCACCTAATTATACTCATGAAGAATCTGTACATGGACTTGAAGGCAGTCATTTGAACAGAACAAGGAAATACTCCCTAGCTTAAAGTCAAGAAACATATGTGTCAGGGGTATATTCTGTCACTACACCTCTTCAATCTCTATGCTGAGCAAAAATTCCGAGAAAGTAGACTACATGAAGAACAACATGGCATTAGTATTGGAGGAAGACTCATTAACAACCTGCATTATGCAAATGACCCAACTCTACTTGCTGAAATTGAAGAGGATTTGAAATATTTATTCATGAAGATCAAAGAACACAGTGTTCAGTACACCTCAACATCAAGAAAACAAAAGTCCATACAACTGAGTACACAACTCCATGATAAAACAGGAAAAGATTGAGGTTGTCCAAGAATTTGATTTCCTTAGTTCTACAATCAACACCCAAGGAAGTAGCAGTCAAGAAATCAAAAGACGCATTGCATTGGGAAAAGCTGTTGCAAAAGACCTCTTTAAATTTTTGAAAAGATGTCACATTGAAGATGAAGGTATGCCTGATTCATTACATAGTATTTTCAGTCGCATCATAGGGTGGTGAAAGTTGGACATTGAACAAGGGAGACAGGAGGAGAATTGATGCTTTTGAATTATGGTCCTGGAGATGAATATTGAATGTACGTACCATGGACTGCCACAAGAACCAACCGATTCTTCCTACAGAAAGTGCAACCAGAGTGCTTCTTAGAAGCAAGGATGACCAGATTGCATTTTATATGTTTTGGACATGTCAAGAGGGACCAATCCCTGGAGAAGTATATCATGTTTAGGAGAGTAGTAGGTCAATGAATAAAAGGTCAATGGAAAAAAAAGGAAGACTCTCAACCAGATGAATTGATACAGTGTCTAAAAAAATGGGTTTAAACATAAAACAGATTGTGTGCAGGCATAGAATCAGGGAGTGTTTTGTTCTTTTGTAAACCGGGTCACTATGAGTCAGACCTAACTCACTGGCACCTAACAACTGTGAAGTTTTAAAAATACTTTAGCCATGATTGGGTTAGGTCAAAGCTTAATATGCTGATTATTTGGGATTATATATGTCTTGTCAGTTTCCAAACAGGTTATACTATACAGGTATATTTTAGACTTTTTTTTTTAATTTAGGAAATATTTTCCCAAAGAAAATGACGATTGAAATATTATGTAAAAAAGCATCCGAGTGCTTATTCTCTATAATGCTTTCCACTACAGGTTGTGAAGACTACATGATGAATGAGAACCAGAGGTCCTATCATGGTATGTAGGTTAGGTAAGTTGTCCCAGGTCACCCATCTATTCCGAAGAAGAGCCAGCAACTAACAAGGAAATATGTCTGGAGTCTAAGAACCTATAAACCCCATTGCTGATTTGGACTACCTCATGTACTTCTGATTACCATGTGGGCTTGATATTCTCTCCTCCTATGCATTACATGCATCCTGGAGATACATGGAACTGCACTAACAGTCTCCACCTTGATTTCCTCCTCCCTCCGTGCAATGTCACTGCCTCCATCCCTGCCTCATCTTTTATGTTTTATTTTTATTAAGGTTAGTCATGTGAGTCTATGAGTCCAATAATTTACAAGCTTTGCCAGAAAATACAGCATTACCACACCCTTCCCCATCATTTTTTTCCAGGATTTTAATTAATGTGCATTAATTGTGCAAAATAATGGGTTTTACTGTGACATTTTCAGAAGACATATAACATGCTTTGATCATACTTACCGCCCCCCAACTTTTTGTTCTTCCTAGAAGTGATCACATACCTCTCTTTTACCTGATTATGTTGCCTTTAATTTCATGACTCCAGGTAACATTCTTCACTGCGACTTTTTGATTTCTCAGTTTCTAGCATCATTAATAACTTCTGACTACTGAAGATTAGATTATAGATAATTTCTTTTTCCCTCCTTCCTTCCCCTCTCCATATATTAGTCCCTATCTCATTCCCTTTTCCTCCAGTAGAGCTATATTGCAATTTTGGCTAAATTAATAATATATATTAATATATTATTATGACTATGTAATTTATATTTATAGAGGAGACATATGGTAAAGTATGATCACTATTCTTTTTCTGTACATTTTGTTTTCCCTGCAGTTAAAATTTTTCTCATCTACTTCATTTTTTATGTGCTCATCACTATTCAATTTCCCACTCTTCAATAATTTCCTAAATCGTCTCTCAGGTCTTTCTGAAGACTCTCCTACTGTGTTTTTATTTTTATCTATAATATTTTTAATTTGAAAACACACTTTTTATATGAATGCTTCTTATAATATCCTGTTCTTGTTTTGGGATACATGATTTCTCTTATGACTCTGTAGATATTGATGGTGTATTGTTTTTATTTTTAGATTTTCTTTTTCCTGCATAGTGTCTCTTTCCTTTAAGTTACTTTAAATGTATTTGTTGAATGTCTATCTTTCAAATTATCTGCTGGCTTTGAGTGTCTAATAACTCTAGGTTGTTCTCTGATATTTTATATTATTGTTATATATTTTTATGCATATTGTTTTCTCACATTTGACATATATTGTCTGTTCATATTTCATAGTATTTTACAGTTCATATGCTGCTTGAAGCACATGAATAGATCCTAGTGATGTTGAATTTCATGTGGTTGGTGAGGGTTGGGTTATTTACTTGAGAAAATTCTGATGTTAGTACCTTCAGTACTTTCCTCTTGGGCTAGTATTATTTTAGACTTTCAATCTCTCTCCTGAGTGGTAAAGGCATGTCTACCATTGTATAGGGAGTTGAGTGGGGGAAAATGGTTCAATTCACTTAATCTTTCAATTTTCAATATAGTACCCACACTTACAATTTTGGGGGTTTTTGCTCTTAGGCCAGAGGCCTCTGTCTTACACACTTTAGAATTATACCTCTAATCTTCAGGAAATACAAGTAAGGTCTATCAGAAATTTTATAGAAGATTACAATTTGTCCAAGCTTTTCTGCCTATAATCCTGCCACATTTTGGGGAAAAGCATGCTTCAGAATTCCCAAGGGCAAACAATAGTTTAAAACAAATAATATAAAAATGTGGAACATTAAACATCCATGTCAATTATAACAGCTTGTATTCCAAAACACAATGTGTAAGTAGCCTAGTTCACCTTCAGTGGAAATGATGATGGGTACAGAAGCCCTCACTTTGTCACTTCTCAGCCCCAGCATCCTATTCCATTATAAGAAGGCAGATTGGTGTGATGTGTCTCCCGTGAGCAGAGTGGCCACATGAAGTCACATTCAGTGCTCCTGTGCTTCTACCCACCATGTGTCAGATGATTGATAATGCCTTTTCAGAGTGTCTCTCTGAGATCAAGTGAACTTTAAGTACAAAAATAAATATTTGCTTTTGATACCAAAAATAAAATTCAATCCCTGGCATTTTCCTATAGTGGAAGAGTCCCTAAAGTATTCTGTTCAACAGAATGTAACCTTTCCTATGGTCCTATTTGAAAAGCAAAGACATCAAAGGGTTGAAGGAAAAACATTTCTTTTTCAATCATGGTAATGAGACCTCTTTCTTATTTTGAAAGGTCATCATCTTTATTTGGGTTTGAGTATTGTTTTATTTCTGATGTTACCTGATATTTAAACAGGTCTTGTTAATAAAATTTAGGTCACCTTCTATTTGATACATTGGGCATGATAACTCACCCATCACTCAGATTTTCTAATATTTTTCCCTGTAAGTTAACTTTGGAGCTTTAAAAATATGAAATAATCAAATCACTGTTATTTGAAATAGATACAGTGTGTCACGATGCAGTTTGGTTTATAATGGGAGCTCATTACCATACTCATTACCGTGAATTATAAAAGTTTCCTGGCTGGCCTTCATTAACCATCTGGCTTTGAACACTGATTTGTGGTTAAGTATGTTATTCTTAGAAAAGAGCACCTGAACATTTACTGAAAACATTTGTTTCATCTTGTTCTACATATTTTTAAAGGCCATGAATCTTGCCATTGTAAAAATCTTGTAAATTCTGATATATCCTCATCTTTGCCCTCTTTGATTCATGTATTATTTATCCACAGAATATCAGCCATGGCATCAAGTCTTGATCCTATAAACTTTTATTCCTCAAAATTCTAGAAAGTGTGATATGAAAGGAAAATAGGAAAAAAAGCTATTTCTATAGATTTCTATTACGTGGTGGTAGAAAACTTTATATAATTTCAGAACTCAGAGGCTGAAGCATTGCAAACCCAAGGAGAGGATATTAAAATCATTCATTCATTCATTAAATCAACAAATACTGACTGTGCATCTTTTAGGGAATAGAGACTGTTGCAGGTGCTGGAGATGCTAGGGATATAACAGTGAATAGCAAATCCCCTGGTCCATAGAGTTGAGCAATAGATAGAGTAAAAGATAAATAACCTCTGTGTCTACAGCACAGCTAGCACTATCAGACTGTGGCAGGAGATGAGGTGGATTGAGATAACAAGGACCAGACCCTACTGAACTATTTTAAGAAGTTCTAGTTTAATTTTCATTGTGCTTTGTACTTTTAAAATATTACAGTTATGATGTGAGAAAACAACTCCAGGAAGGTATGAATTGAAAGATGAAGACCACTAGAAAGACAACTGCAGTAGTCAACATGATAGATTAGGATGATCTGGGCTATGACAGTGGCAGCAGAGATGGAGAGATAGACAGGGACATAGTTTTGGAGGTATTACCAACATGACATACTGATACTCTGTATATGGATAACTGGGGAAGGATAGGAAGCAAGGATGACTTCTAGGATTCTGGATTAAAGATATGAATATACAAAGATGCCACTCACTGAAATGTGGAATTCTGGGAGAGGAATAGATTGGTACATTAAAAGTTCATTTTTGACATGATAGATCTGAGGTGTCTATCAGCCTTTAAGATGAAAAGAGAAAATAAGAATTAGGTGTGTCTTGAGTGAATAAATGAGTCCAGAGAAAGATCACCCAAGGGAAGAATGTAGACCCAGAAAAGAGAGTCTAAAACAAGAACTTCATTTGATAATGTTCCAGGAAGGAAAACAGAAATCATATTAGTTCCAAGTATAGAGAACTGGTTAGTTCTTGTTAGTTAGAACACCTTCTAACAGGTGTTAGAAGGGAAAAAGAGCAAAAAGGTGGATGCCAAAGTCACCCAAAGGTCAATGACGGTAGAACTAATCTCCACCTTCAAACCTAAAGAACGCAAGGAAGGGACCAGAAGGAAGAGGCTTCCTTCCTGAGTAGACTGGTTAAGGGAAGGCAGCGCAGCTCCTCCTGAAGCTGCAAGGGTCACAGGTTGTCTGCTTCTAGGAAGATGGGTGAGAATGGGCCTGGAGTGGAAATTGCAGCCAACTGTGGGTTGCTGCTGGAGATGCCCTGGCAGAAAACAGAAAATCGAAAGTAACCCCTCCTCTTGGCGTCCAGCATTCCTCTGGTGACACCCATTGGCAGAACTCAACAGGAAGCCACTGAGAGGGGAGGCTGGAAGATGTAGTTTGAGCAGTTCTGGCCCCATATAATGAAAAAGTTATAGAAGGTGAGCTGGAAGCTAAGGTATGGCTTCTGAATAGTCCTTTATTTTCAATGTGAGAGAACAAGTCTGTTTTCATGACAGACATACAAGTCTTGTAGGAATGTAAAATGAAGACTGCTGAGGAGGCATCACACAGATGCCCCTGCAAGGGCAAAGTCACACCTCCTTGCATGTGGAAAAGAACTAGGTTAGGCATAGTATCTAATCTAATTTCCCTCTTAGGCTGAAACCACAACATGAGTTTCTTTCCCACTCCTACTGTGGAAGAACCAGTCTAATATTTTCATAGTAACTTTCTAGAAATAATTTTATATGTATGTTGCTGCTGTTGTTGTTAGATGCTGTTGAATTGTGTCCAACTCCTAACAACCCTGTGTACAACAGAACAAAACACTCCCTGATGCTGTGCCATGGCTGGCACTATGTAAGTGCTTCTCTGTTATTCATAGGGATTTTGATGGCTGGTTGTTTGGGGAGTGGACTTCTAGGTCCCTCTCCCATTTTTGCAGTGGTTGAGATTGAACCCACAGCCTCAGAGTGCACAGAGCAAGCACTCTATCAACTGAGCTAAACCCCAATCCCTTTGTATATAGAGGTGTAGGTATATATCTCTTTATTTGCATAGTCATTCATTCAATATTTATTGTGAGCCTACTTTGCATTTGGCATAACTATAAATGTTGGAGGCACAGAGAAAAACATGATAAAGTTCTTTTCTTCATGGAACTTAAATCCTAGGAGGTTGAACTGTGTGTCAGAGGGAAGGTTAGGAATAAACATGTAAAATGTTTTTTCCTTTTTTTCTTGTTTATTAGTAAATATTGGTGGGGTACAGAGTAATAAGTCTTTTGCTATATCTATTATGCAACAGTTACAACACTGTTGCCTACACATTCAATCACTTACATATTTTACAGAACCATTTAAATTAAAAAGAAGAAAAGAAGAGCAAAAAGAAAAAAGTAGGAATTTTAATTAATATGTAATAAAAATCATATGTAATTATGGGTTATATTCTCATTGACATTTTCCTTTCTTCTATATTTTCCCATGTATTCATACAGTTGCATTACATATTTTGAGGTTTTCCTCTTCCCTTTTACCCCTATATATTGTTTCCCCTCCCCTTCTCCCCTTCCCTGTCATTTGATTCCACCTGCTAATCCCCCTCCATTCTTTCTACTCTGCTTATATTTTCTCTTCTTAGATAAGTATGATTGTTCATTTTTATAAATCTACATATGTATAGACTTTTTTTCTTTCTTTAAGTTAGATTCGGCTCCCATATATAAGTGAAGACATATGGTATTTCTCTTTTTCGGACTGGGTTAGTTCACTTAAGCTGATGTTCTCCAGTTCCATCTACTTCCCTGCAAATGATGTAATTTCATTCTTCTTTATTGCCAAGTAATAGTCCATTGTGTATATATACCACAATTTTTCAATCTTCTCTATTGATGGACATCATAGCTGATTTGATACATTTGCAATAGTGAAGAGTGTTGTGTTAAATATAGAGGTGCAAGTATCCCTCTTGTATGGTGAGTTATCATCCTTTGGGTATATTCCCAAGAGTAGTATAGCTGGGTCATATGACAGTTCTATTCTTAGTTTTCTAATGTATCTCCATATTGATTTCCAAAGTGGTTGAACTACTTTACAGTCCCACCAGCAATGTAAAAGTGTTCCTTTTTGTCTGCATCCTTGCCAGCATTTGTTCTTATTTGTTTTGTTAATCTTGGCCATTCTTACTGGAATGAGGTGGGAACTCAGTGTTGTTTCGATTTGTGTTTCCCTAATGGCTAGGGATACTGAACATTTTTTCATGTGTTTATTGGCCATTTATACTTCTTCATTTGACAACTATCTGTTCAGTTCCATTGCCTACTTATATACTGGGTTGTTTTCTTGGTGTTTGATTTCTTAAATTCCTTGTATATTCTAGAAATCTTGTCAAATGTGTGTATAATGCAAAAACTTTCTCCCATTCTGTAGGATCTCCCTCTACCCCATTGTTTCCTTTGCAATACAGAAGATTTTTGGCTTCATGTAATCCCATTTATCGATTCTTCATGCAGTTTCTGGGGCAATTAGAGTCTTGTCAAGGAAATACTTCCCCATGCCTATGTGTTGGAGCATATTCCTTATCTTTTCTTTGAGTAGCTTTAAGGTTTCTGATTTAATGTCAAGGTCTCTGATCCATTTTGAGTTGACTCTTACACAGATTGAGAGATATGGGTCTATTTTCAGTCTTCCGCACATGGATATCCAGTTTTCCCAGGACCATTTGTTGATGATACTATATTTTCTCCATTGAGTGTTGTTAGCCCCTTTGTCAAAAATCAGGTGGCTGTAGTTGCATAGGTATATCTCTGGGTCTTCAATTCTGTTCCATTGATCTACAAGCCTATTTTTGCACCAGTACCAAGCTTTTTTTGCCACTATGGTCCTGTAGTATAGTTTGAAATCAGGTATCATAACACTTCCTGCACTGTTTTTGGAGCTAAGGATTGTTTTGGCTATGAGTGATCCTTTGTGCTTCCATATGAGTTTTAGGATTTTTTTCTATTTATGTAAAGTATGTCATTGGAATTTTGATGGAGATTGCATTAAATCTGTAAATTGATTTTGGTAGTATAGCCATTTTCACAATATTAATTCTTCTGGTCCATGAGTAAGAGAGGTCCTTTCATCTTCTAGTGTTACCTGCTATTTCTTTCTTTGATGTCTTGAAGTTTTCCTTACAGAGGTCTTCAGAGTCTTTGGTTAGACTGATTCCTAGATATTTAATTTTTTTGTGGGCTATTGTAAATGGGATTGTTGCCTTTATTTCCTTCTTTTGTTATTCACTATAGGTGTAAAGGAAGAAATTGGGTATAGTGGGAACTTATCTCAATATCATAAAGGCCACATATAATAAATTTACAATAAAACATTTTTTAAATGATATTTTCTTACAGTGCTAAGTCCTATGAAAAAAATTCAGACAGGGTAACTCAATCCAAGTTTTGGGTTGAGCCACTTTAGCTATTATGGACTCTACTTCACACATATGTTGGTAACAGCACAGAGTTTCCAGCAAAATAGAATGCTTGCCTAAGAGGCCCTGGGTTTAATGTACAGCACTGGAAAAAAGCTGCTAATGGGGTAGAACACTTTTCTGAAGAGGTAGTTTGCACTGAAACCTGAAAGCTGAGAAGAATCCAAGTATATGAAAATCAGGTGCAAAGGCACTGAGGCTGAAATAAGCTTGGCATATCTAAGAGAGAAAAAGGCCAGCTTGGCTGGCTAACAGTGAATGAGGAAACAGTGGCAGAACACCAGCACCTTGTCCTGAATCTAATTATTTCATTTAACAAAATATCTTGGAAATAAGTCCATATCAGAACCTCCCAATTATAGGTGGAATGTCTATCATCCTCTCCCACCACTCTAAAGTCAACTATTGAAGCCCTCACCTCCAATGTGATGGCATTAGACAGGGGGGGCTTTTGGAGGCAATCAGATTTATATGAGGTGTAAGGGTGGGGCCACTGTGATGGGACTAGTGCCTTATAAAAAGAAGAGACACTAGAAGTTCCTCTCTCCACGGTGTGAAGATATGGTAAGAAGGCAGCCATCTGCAAGCCAAGAGGGCCCTCATCAGAATCTAATCATGTTGGCACCCTGACATTAGACTTTCTAACTCTGGACTGGGAGAAACAAATGTTCTTTGTTTAAGCCACCCAGTCTAGGGTATTTTGTTCTAATAGTCTGAGCTGGCTAAGATATTCTTTTATTCAGTGACTGCATGATACTCCACTGTACAAACTTTCAGTTTGTTTAAGCTTTTCTCTGTCATCAGGTGTTTACATTACCTGCACTCTTGTTCTTACAAAGTACATGCAGTGCTATAATAAGTATCATTGGCTGCCTTCTTATGGTTTTACACAGTAGAATGAATATGTCTCCAAGGAAAGTCCTAGAGATGTATGTGCATTATTTTTAGTATGTTCACTTTGTATGTTGATATATGTTTCCAAATATACTTCCAAACAATTTGTCCATTTTGATCTTTAATGACCGAAGTACTTCTGCTCATTCTCTTCCATCTGACGAACCATTGAACATTTGGGCCTTTGTCACTCGGCTACATGGAAATGGTATCTCACTGTAGTTTTATTTTGTCATTCTTTATTAGATCTAGAATGTTTTCATATGTTTAAAGCCATTTTCTTGGTGTGTGTGCATGTGTGTGTATGTGTGTGAGGTCTCAGTTCATATTCTCTGCCCATTTTCATTAGATTGCTAAATTTATTTTGGTAATGAATTCCTGACTGTTGATTCCTCCACAAATCCATAAGGCCCATGAATGGAGAAGAGCAATGAAGATCCTCATTCTCTCCTACCCTGAAATAGACCACTGGCTTTGCCACCAGTCTAGAGAGTTTGGGTTCTTCCCTGTGCTCAGGGCTTGGAAGGCAAAACAAAATACTTCCCAGAGGGAGACTCCAAGATTCGATCTCTGTTCTCCCACCACCTCCACATCCTAAATCATTAGTGTAGAGCTAAGAAATACCCCCTTCTTACAAGGTATTCTGAAGAAATCCAAATGTGTTCATAGTCGAAGATCTGTTTATAGTTCCATGTGTCTCTCATCCCTGAGTCAAACTTTAAAGATTCTTGCTGATTTTATTTTATTTTTCCTGTGGCACTGGGAGTTGAACCCAGGGCCTCATACTTGCATGCTCTGCAAGTGCTGGACCACTGAGCTGCACCCTCAGCCCATTTTTTACTTTTTGAGACAGGGTCTCGCTAAATTATGCAGACTGTGTCTGGTCTTGAACTTGCGATGCTCCTGCCTCTGCCTCCCCAGCCTCTGGGATTACAGGCGTGTGCCACCACGCCTGGCTTTTGCTGAAAATTTGTTTTCACTAGTATTTGTGGTCAAATGTGTGACTGTTTCTATTATTCATTCTGTATGGTTATAGCCAAGAATAACAGAACACAAATGTGTTTAATCAGAAGAACCAAGAATAAGAGTACAATATTTTATAGTACCTGTCTCAAAACCCTTTAGTCTCACATCCCTCCCTCTGTGGTATTTATTCCTCATCAAACACATGCACACAATTTTGGGTAATATCAGAATTCATATTTTCCATGATTTAAAAACAGCAAAGATCTATTTCTGTCACTGGGAATAACTAAACAAAGAAAGATTAAACAATGATAAGAGTAACAGTTCAGAACACCTATTCCTGGAAATCACATAATCACATATATGGAATATTTTCCATGGCAGAGACTGCTCAGTTGTTATCAATGCACATAAATAGAGTAGTCTCAGTTTTACCTAAATCCATTCCTGTTTTCTTAGAATTCAGATCATATATGTTCTATCATATGAACAGAGAATGTGCACAGAATCTAGATAGGAGTGGAAAGAACCTTTATAAAAAGATAAAACGTTATCTTGAGGGATTTCAAAGTCTTCCTTCAGAAATACTTAAATAATTCAAAACCTCTGCACCAAGATGGTTGTGCTCTGAAATTTAGAGGAATTACTATGTGTTAATTATAATGTGATTCACTCTTATAAGCTCTCCATTTTGCTTCTTGCCCATATCTTACCTAATTAATGTTTCTCTTTGAGCTAGCTGAACAGTAATTTTCTTGGCTTTTTCTTTGCTAAGGGAGTCACTATTCTTGTTCAAATCTTAAAGTTGTACTGCTTTTCTACTAAGGGAAGTCCAGGAAAAAAGTGCAGAGTTAAATACAAGGATCCTAAATTCTGAAATACTGTTAAAGGATTGCTCAATCTCAGAACTTCCTGAGCCAACACTAAACAGTATTTGTTATTTTCCTGCATATCATAGCCATCATTCATTCATTCATCTGTTTGATCATTTGTTCATTCATTTTTCTGTACATATGACTAATACTTGTTAATATTTGTTGACTTCCAGACACAGAGTAGGCACTGGAGCTCAGAAAGATAACTAAGACAGCCTCTGAGGCATTTCATTCACAGGAGAGAGATGGGTACAGATAAGTTTTACCTCATTTGAACCTCACAGTGGTCCTGTAAGTTAGGCAGGACAGATGTTATTTTCATCTTATAGTAAAGAAATGGAGACTCCTGTGTTGGTTAAGTAAATTGTCCAGTGCCTTGAAAATAGAGTATAGGACCAAGACAGAAATCCATTCCTATAATTCCAAATGCACACTCTTCTCACTGCCATTCTCTATGGGGCTAAAGGCCTTCCTTGAGAAGCTCTGGAGGCAGCCTTGCTGTTGTGACTGTTTAACTGCCCTTTGGCATCTGTGTCATAACAAATAAAATTTGTTCAAGGAGAGACAAATTCACCAAATATAGTAATCTTGTTTTATTTTCTTTATCTGTTAGCAACAGAAAGACAAGCGTACACTATGTCCCAAAGTTTTCTACAGCTGTGCTAAAAAAAAAAAGCAATAGTAAACTTTAGAATCCAATTAAGCCCCACACATGGAGGAGTCAGACTCATCCCTCAAAGCAAATTTACATCTTCCCAATGATGTTATCTCCACCACATATTTTCCTTCCCTGCAAAACCCAAATTATCATGACATTCCCTGCAGAGCCAAATTTTAATATATAGCAAACCAAGTTGTGATAAGCTCAAGAAAGAGATAAAGCTAGGTATGTATCACTGGCATAACAATGTAAGCTGACTATTTAGATGTGATTTCCCAGAAATAGACTTTAAACATGGATGGTGGACAGGACAGGCCTGTACTGAAGAAGCATACAGCTAGTCACTATAATAATAAACAAATAACATCAAGTTTGGGAAGGAATTTACTCCATCTCCTGTTTCTTCTTACTTTTGGGGTAATAAATGATATGACGTGGAACTTGCCAAGAGTGCTTCCACATCCTGGATGCCCTTGGGCACACCACCCCCATCACAGAGAAGCTCCTCCTCCCTCTGCTTTTCTTCTTTGCTTGATTTGAAGCTAAGAGGATGCAAGTCTAGAGGTTATAAGAACCACAACACAGAAAGAGTCTCACAGCAGTCAGTTAACTGAATATTTGAAAATAGTTGGCAGAGAGGATTTTGAATGTTTCCAACACAAAGAAATGATAATGTCTGAGGTTATAGTTATGCCAATTATCCTGATCCGATCACTACATATTGTACACGTGAACGGAAGTGTCACTTTGTAAATATGTACAATTACTGTCTGTGTTAAGAATAAAAATGTGTTAAAGAAGAAAGATCCTATTTTGGTATTAAATCAATACAGAAAAATCTGAGTTAAAAACTGGAAGAGAACTGAGTCCTAATTCCCAGTATCATCATTTGAAACACCGATGCCTGATGCAAGAGCTCTGCTGGGCTTCTCATACACTGAAGTCAATAAGCAATTCTCCTGTTTTTTCTCTCTCTCTTCCCCTCTTTCTCTTTAGGCCTGTGCAATGTGAATTTCAATCACTTGCTACTGCAGGCTCAGTGGCTCACACCTGTAATCCCAGCAACAGAGACAGGAGGGTACTAGTTTCAAGGCCAGAGGCAGCCTGCACAATTTAGCAAGACCTGACTCAAAATTAAAAATAAAAACTGGCCTACAGTGGAGCCCAGTGGTAGAGCCCTTGCAAAATTTGTGTGAGGCCCTGGATACAACCCCCAAGTACACACACACACACACACACACAAAAAAAAAAAAAAAAAAAAAACACCAAAAAACAGTGATTTGCTACTAAAAATTCAATTTCAAGAAAAGAGCATTCAATGTTCCTTCTCGGTGATTTTGTATCTCTTTCTGCAAAATTATAAATTATTTGGGAAGTGGTCATTTAGCCTCATCAATCCTTAGCTGTGAAGTCCACCAAGTTCAGCCTTGCCCCCTTCCTTCATGTTTAGTGAGCAACTGAAATATGGTTTTGGAAAAACAGAGCCTAGAATGATTTAAAATTTTATTTCTTAATGAAAGTAAACTCTATGATGAAATCCTGAGACCAGAAACAGTTAAATGCTTGTGAAGTTAATGGCATTTTCAGTTGCCATAATAAAATGCAATCTTTTATTGTAAAGATCACAGCCATTTAAAATCATCTAATAAATATGGTACACTGATTCCATCACAATACTCTCTTAAATCTCTTTAATCTTGCTAGTTTCTCTTGAAAAAAACACCCGAGGTTTCAGATAAATTCCCTAAGTACCTAGTTTTATATGGTTTGCTTAATATTTAGAACTGAAAAGGGAGGGATGACCACTAAAAGTCACTCTCTGAAGACCCACATCTGAAAGCCCTGAGATAGAAATGGTTTCTTAATTGGCTTTTCTTTTCCTCTTTATTCATTAATTCATTCCTTAACAATAAGAACAATAGAATTTTTGACAAACTATAGACTGCCACACACAATTTAGCAAGACACATTTTCACCGTGTTGTATCTGGTGGCAGAGAAGGGAGAGAATGTCAATTATTAGAGGGTTTCATGATTCCTTTCCTTTAAAAATTTCAGGGATATTTTTAATGTTTTCATTTGAAAATTCTGAGTTCCCCCAAATTAAAGGTTGAATTTGGGGAAAGCAGTTTAAGATTGAAATTATTTTGTAAGGCAAATATGTTGGTGTGTCTGGCTTTTGTAACCTATGAATGCATGTATCTAATGTTGCTTTGATGGGTAGGCTAAGCTTTAAAATAAAACATGAGGCCCAGCAACGAGCACATGCCTGTAATTGCAGCTACTCAAGGGACTGAGAGAGGAGGATCACAAGTTCTAGGCCAGCATAGGCAATTTTGTGAGACCCTATCTTAAAACAAAGTATTAAAAAATGTAAAAAGAACCCGGTGTGGAGGTGCTCACATGTAATCCCAGAGATTTGGGAGGTGGATCAAAAGTAGGAGGATGGCAAGTTTGAGGCCAGAGGCAGATGCATAATTTAACGAAACCCTGTCTCAAGATTAAAAGAAAAATAAAAAAGGGGCTAGAGGTGCACCTCAGTGGTAGAGTGCTTATGAAATATGTGTGAGGCCCTGGGTTCAGCCCCCAACCCTATTACTTCCCCTACAGAAAGGGCTGGGGATGTCAGATGGTAGAGCATGTGCCTAGCATGTGCAAGACCCTGAGTGCAATCCCTACCACTACCAAAAATAAATAAATAAGTGCATGAAGTAAAGTAAAACATGAAAACCTCATTGATACTTCAAGGAGGAATAAACATACAGCCCATGATAAATGCTGAGAGAGACTTGGTGAGGAAGCCATCAGCTATGTGCTAAATACCTTTATAATGAATTTTTTCAGTCCATTCTTACAATACTCCCTGAGGTGGGCACCACAGTCTCTGATAATACACTCCCCACTCCCCGACCTTCAAGGCACTGTAAGGGCTGGGGGAGCACTCTTCTGAGGCCTGGATGTCCCAATCCTCTGCAGGCAGGCTCCAGGAGAGTGAGCGCTTGCCATTTTCCAGTCCAGGGCCCTGGATCTCTGGGGTTTCCTGTCAAGCACTGGTCTGAGTAGAATGGGAGGCAAACATAAATGTGAAACTATCTAAATTATTTGCTCTGACTCCTCCTAAGTCAGCCTCAAGTGGCACTAGGTGGTCAATACCAGATACTCTCCCAGGACTGAGGGACAAGATAAGCCTTGCCCATAGAAATTATGATCTTCCTCTTGATGTAAACCTTTGTGATTTAATCTCCTTCCAAAGTTCCTCCCAGATAATTCTTAAGGCAAAACTAATTCAATTACAAGGAATTGTCTTCTGTGTAGTGTCCTTACAGGAAAGCTAGGATCCTATTGTCAAGGCAATCTGATGTCGAGTCTAAATGTGCATGTTTGATTCAGTCCCTCATTTCTACTTGGCCAGGCTCCTGGGATTTCTCACTACTGCAGTTAAGAGAACGAAAATCAGGCCATAGTTCTACCTGCTTTCCCTCCTTGTTTTGGTTTTGCCTCTCCCTGTGATGTGGCTTCTCTACAAAATTCCTCTCTTTTACTAGATCAACCCCTGCTATTTCTTATTTATTTATTATTTATTTTATCAATAAATGTTAGTGGGGTAGAGAGTAACAAGACTTTTGCTGTTTCTATTGTGCACCTATTACATCATTTTTGGTTACACTTATATAAACTTACATAATTTATGAAACCCTTCTATTAATGTGGTAAAAATCATATGCAGTTATGGGTTATATTCCCCTATTTTTTCCCATGTTTTCCTGTAGTTGCATCATGTAACTTGAGATTGTCCTCTCCCCCTTTTTTAACCTTCTGTGTTATTTCCCTTTCCCATCTCCCCTTCAACAATCTTTGCTCCTCTCCACTAGAATTCTCCCCCTTCTTTACACTCTTTATATTTTCCCTTCTTAGATAAGTATGATTGTTCTTTTTTTATATATATCTACATTTTTATAGGTTTTTCTTCCTTTAAAATAGCTTTAGCTTCTATATATAAGTGAGAACATATGGTATTTCTCTTTTTGAGACTGAGTTCATGTAGGATGATATTCTTCAGTTCCATCCATTTTGCTGCAAATGACATTATTTCATTCTTTTTCATTGCTGAGTAATATTTCATTGTGTATATATACCACAACTTTTTTTATCCATTCCTCTGTTGATGAATATTTTGGTTGATTCCATACTCTTGCAACTGTGAAGTGTGCTGGGTTAAATGTAGAGGTGCAGGTGCCCCTGTGGCATGATGACTTATCATCCTTTGGGTATATTCCCAGGAGTGGTATAGCTGGATCATACGGCAGGTGTAAGTTTTCTAAGGTATCTCCATATTGATTTCAAAAGTGATTGAACAACTGTACAACCCACGAGCAGTGTAAAAGTGTTCCTTTTTCTCGGCATCCTTGCCAGCATTTGTTCTTATTTGTTTTGTTGATCTTAGCCATTCTTACTGGAGTGAGATGGAATCTCATTGTTGTTTTGATTTGCATTTCTCTAATGGATAGGAATATTGAGCATTTTTTTGATGTGTCTATTAGCCCTTTGAGCTTCTTCTTTTGAGAACTGTCTGTTCATTTCCTCTGCCCACTTCTGTATTGGACAATTTGTTGTCTTGGTGATTGTTTTAAGTTCTTTGTATATTCTTGAAATTAGTCTTCTATCTGATGTGTAGGATGCAAAGATTCTCCCATTCTGTAGGCTTGCCTTTAACTCTGTTGATTGTTTCCTTTCCTGTACAAAGCTTTTTAATTTCATTTAATCTTATTGTTAATTCTTGGTGCCATTTCCTGGGCAATTGGAGTCTTCTTAAGAAAATACTTTCCTATGCCTATGTCTTGGAGCATGTTTCCTATCTTCTACAGTTTTAAGGTTTCTGGTTTTATATTGAGGTCTCACATCCATTTCAAATCGACTATCATGTAAATTGAGATATACAGATCTATTTTCAATTTTCTGCAAAAGGATATCCAATTTTTCCAGCACCATTTGTTGAAGAGGCTATCTTTTCTCAATTGAAATTACAGCCACCTGATGTTTGACAAAGAGGCTAATGATGTTCAACTCCTGCTATTTCTACTGTTGTTTTTGTTAGGTGCTGTTGAGTCAGATTTGACTTATAGCAACTCTATGTACAGCAAATGAAATATTGCCTGATACTGTGCCATACCCACCACTATTGTCAGTGCTTCTCTGCTATTCATTGGGTTTTCAATGGCTGATTGTTTTGGGAGTGGGCTGCGAGGTCCTTCTCCCAAGCCTACAGCACTCAGTATTCTCAGGCAGTCTCCCATCCAAGGACTGACCAAGCCCAACCCTGTTTAGTTTTCCACATCTGATGGGATCAGATGCCAGGGTGGTACAGCTGTAGATGCTAATTATAGTAGATAATCCTAGTTATCCTCCCTGCATGACAGACAACTCCTATAATCTCTCTGAATTACTCTCATGCTGCAAATAAAGACAATGAGGTTCAGATAAGTTAGGTAAATTACTAATAACAATGGGGCAAAGATTAGAATTCAAAATGGTCTCATTCCAAAGCCCATATGCTTTCCCCATACTCTGTGGTCCTCTTATGATTGCTTCATAAGAGGTTGAATTAGAAAATTAAATTATAAGAGGATGGACTTTTAAAATTATTAACGTTAATCATCCCCTACAGCCAATTTTCCTACTATTAAACATTTTCAACAAGACATTAAAAAGTATACACTCACACATTATATCTTTCATTATTTTTCACCTAAAATTGATTTTTTTTCGATGAAGATTTTTAGTAAGAATCAATTATTTTATATAGCTTTGTAATTTTTAAGAAAAATATGCTACTTTTATATAAAGGCCTCATCAAGGAATATTGTATAGGGGAGAAAAATCAAGTAATAAATAATATATAAGGTTAACTCTAGTTTCCTCAAAATAACTTCTGCCCTTGGTTCAGTTTATATGAGCTTATTTGCATTGGCATTTGCAAACTGATGGAATTTCTGTGCCAGGTTCCAAGTGGCCATTAATTATAGTTAACATGGAAAGCTGAAAATATTTCCAAGGCCATCTATACTTTGAAATTTTCCTTGCAGTTTTTTTTTTCTTTTGTTATTGTTGTTGTAAAGTTCTTCTTGCTTGTGTGGATGGAATTTTATTTGAGATTTTAGTATAGTCTAACCTCAGAAATGATAATTATTTCATTCTAAACTGGAGTATATTCCAGAACTTGTTATATTAAACTTACTGCTGCAGTGTTTCTTCTCAAGTTTCTGGCAATTATATTGTGTATCAGTTATTGCCAATAACTTCCATTAAAATCTTCTTTTACTTATATTTTATGCTTTTATTCAGGCTAATCTTCTACCAAGTCAGACTGTAAAAGGACTTAGCGATATTCCTTCATGGTTTTAAATGATTTGGGCACCTATCCTGAGTGAGACACTATCCTGGATACTAAGGATAAAATAGCATGCAAGTCAATGTCCTGCTCTCCTGGAGCCTAGTTGGTAAGCAAATACCTCACCCACTACTTTCCACTTGGAGTGGCAGAGGAGAAACTGAAAAGCAAACACTGATAAGAATAAAGGCCAAGAGTCCAGGACTCTATACTTCCTGTTGTTGTCAGTCAAGTTAATGTCCAACTCATAGCAATCCTATGTACAGCAGAGGAAACAATATTGTCAGTGCCTCTCTGCTGTTCATAGGGTTTTCAATAGCTGATTGTTTTTTGGGAGTGGGTTGCCAGGTCTTTCTGCCAAGCTTACAGCACCTGGTGTTCCCAGGCAGTCTCCCATCCAAATACTAACCAGGCCTGAGCCTGCTTAGCTTCTGAGATCTGATGGAATTCAGTGCCACAGTGGCATAGCTGCAGGCTGGACTCTATACTATCTATGTCACATTGGTTCATGCTTCAAAAATATTCCATTTACCTCAAATTCCCGAATCTTGGTTACCATACTTTTGCTGAATCACCAAAATAACATTGTGCCTTCTACAACAGAGAGGTAAACTCAGCCCGGTTAAGATTGCAAAACACACACAATTGGCATAAATCATTTATTTATTCACTCATGTTAACAATCATGTATTAGTTCTGTTGGATCTTTTTGGAAGGTCAATACTCTTACTTGAATAAATGGAAAATATTACAAAAGTCATTTTTAAAAGCTTCTGAGAACTGTGAAAGCAATGAAAATGAAAGGAACTAAAATTCTAGAGAGAATGATTCTGAGGTGAGCTGATGATTGCCAGATACTTTCTCTCGGGGCATCTTTCAGTTCTGGGAATGCACAGATGCTTAGGCTTGACCCAGGTGGAGGGATTCTGCTGGAGAAGAGAAACCAGCAGCAAATCTTTTGATAATCATGTGGAGCCATGGAAACTGGAGGAGCCTTGCATGCATTCCTCTTTCTCCCTAATGAACTGAAATCTCCCACAGTGTCACAGAGCTCAGAAAATAAAGAGTCACCAGGGACAGGGCCTGCTCAAAGACATGTCCAGTCTCTTTCTGAAAAGATTGATTAAATCATGAAGTTGCACAGGGCAGGAGGCCAATAAGTAAGATGAAAAATTCTGAAGGGCAGAAATGTATCTCCTGCAGTCTATCACTACTGAAGAGGCAAAAAAACACCCCACTCGCAAGGAAACACCTGGGAAAGCTGCACCCCAGGAACAGGATTAACCCAGAAATAGATTGAAGCTTTCTAAAACTTGATCCCAGTTTAATTCATGATTAGATTGAAGGAATTACACTCTATGCCTAGAAGAGGTATATTAGTTGGCTTGGTTTACCATAACAAAATACCATAGACTGGGTGGCTTAAACAGAAGACATTTATTTCTCACAGTTCCAGAGGTTGAGAAATACAGGGTCAAAATTTTGACCAATTTGGAGCCTAGGGACTGCCCTCTTCCTGGCTTGCTGGTAGCTGTTTCATCACTGTGCCCTTACACGGCCTGTCCTTTGTGTGTGCTCCTGGGAGAGACAGAAGGGGCAGGGATGGAAGAAGGAAGGAAAGAAGATGGGGGAGAATCCCCTCTTTTCTTTTTTTTATAAGGTCACCAATTCTGCAAAATTAGGATCCTACTCTGACAACCTCATTTAAACTTAATTACTTCCTTAGCATACACTCAGCATACACTCACATTGGGGTTAGAGTTTTAACATAAGAATTTTAGGGGACACAAGTCTCTATCAATAGAGGAAATGTTTTCTCATGGAATATAATATCTGGAAACTCCATGGGTCTTCTGTGTACAACATCCTACTTGCAAACAAGTGTTACTAGACATGCTAAGAGGCAAGACCATATGACCAAAAATCAAGGGGAAACCCACTAAAAGCAGATGGATAGATGATCCATATAATTGAAGTTAGCAGCAAGAACTTTAAAACAATTATACTTGGTGGCTTCTGGGTGGCTGGCAAAGAGACCTAAAGTTCACCAGAACTACTACCCAAAAGGCTAAGTTCATCCTACATGTGAAAATACTGTAACAGTGTCCAGGCAGAGGACAGCATGGGCTGTAGGGAAGAACTTCAGAAGAGGTGTAATTAAAAGGTTCACCCTTCATATAAGAATAAAGAGGGTACAAAAATATATGTGTTCTTGCAATGTTGTGCAAAAATAAAAAGGGAAGGATAATTCTGATGTTAAAAACTGGTTACCTGTGGAGGATGGTATAAAAAGGTAGGAAGTATAGAGAAATGAAAATGGAGTAGTCAAGATGAAAAGAAGATGACTCTTCAAGAACAGTCATCCACAGTGCCCACAAGGGATCAATTCCAAGACTTTCACGGATACCAAAATTTGTAGATCCTCAAAAAGAGTACAACCTGACTTCAAAACTGACTATCACGCTATAGTCATCAAAACATCATGGTATTGGCATAAAAACAGGCAAATAAATCAATGGAACAGAATATCCCAGCAGTAGACTCAGGTATCTATAACTGTCCGACATAGCTGGTAAGAACACACACTGAAGAAAGGATACTCTTTTCAACAAAAGATGCTAGAAAACTGGATATCCACATGCAGACAAATGAAAATAGATCCATATCTGTCATCACTTACAAAAGTCAACCAAAATAGATTATAGACTTAAATGTGAGATCTGAAACTCTGAAATTACTCCATGAAAACATAGGTAAATGCTCTAGAACTTTGGAATGGGCAAGGACTTTTTGGATAAGACCCAAAAAAGCCAAGAAACAAAGGCAAAAAATAGATAAATAGGATTACATTAAACTAAAAGGCTACTGCTTAATAAAAAATCAACAGAGTGCGAAGACACCACAGAATGGGAGAAAACATTTGCACTGTATGCATCTGACAAGTGTTTTGATGTTCAGAATATATAAGGAACTCCAAAAACCCAATAGAAAAACAAACAAAAAAACATTTAAAAATGAACAATAGGTCTGAATAGACTTTTCTAAGAGGAAGACATACAAATGGCCAACACGTACATTAAAAAATGCTCAACAACACTAGTCATCAGGGAAATGCAAATTAAAACCACAGGATACTACATCACCTCAATAAGAATGGCTATGATAAAAAAGATGACAGATAACTAGTGCTGGTGAGAATGTGGAGAAAAGATAACCATGGCACACTGTAGGTGAGCATGTAAATTAGTGCAGATGTTATGTAAAATAGTATGGGCATTTCTTGAAAAATTAAAAATAGAACAGCCACATGATCCAGCAATGCCACTCTTTGGCATATACTCAAAAGAAATGAAATCACTATGTGAAAGAGACATCTTTATTCCAATGTTTATTGTAATGCTATTCATAATATCTAAAAAATGGAAATAATCTAAGTGTCCATAAACTGATGATTGGATAATTTGGTACATATATACAATGGAATACTCTTTAGCCAATAAAAAGATTGAAATCCTGTCATTTGTGACAATGTGGATGGAACTGCAGATCATTATGGTACATGAAACAAGCTGGGCACAGAAAGACCGGTACCTTGTGATCTCATTCATATGTACTCTAAAAAAGCTGATCTCATAGAAGTTAAAAGAAAAAAAGCCCAAAAAATGTTAACTTGAAAAAAGAAAGACTATTAGGGAAGAGGAAAAGGAGGGGCTGGGAGGAAGTGAGAGAAGGTCGAGAAAGGGAGTAGGGAGAATGGGTATGGTTAAAGTATGACATATGCAGATATGGAAAGTCACAGTAAAATCTATTAATTTGTGCAATTATATGAGTTAATATTTATAATAATTTTTTTAGAGAAAGAAGTTTAGATTACATTGGTGGTTGCCGGAAGCTAAGGAGAATAAGAAGGAGGGAAAAATTGATCAATAGAGACAGTCACAGATAACCAAGCAGTTCTAGTGTGTTACTGCACAGAAGAGTGAATATAGATAATAATAATAGACTGTATATTTCAAAAATCGAGAAGAAAGTATTGTAAAAGTTTTCATCATAAAGAAATGATATATTAAGTACCGTGGCACATGCCTACAATCCCAGAAACTTGGGAGGCTGAAGTAGGAAGATGGACAGTTCAAGGCCAAAGGCAGCCTGTGCAAGTTAGCTAGACCCTATCTCAAAATAAAAAATAAAAAAGAGGATGTATGCATACCTTAGTAATAGAACACTTGCCTAGTATGTGTGAGACCTGTGTGTGGTTCAACCCCTAGTACTTAAAAAAAAAAAAAGAAATGATAAATGTTTGAAGTGATAGATATGTTTAACCTGATTTCAACATTATATGATGTATACATGTATTGAAATATGTTATCCCATTTACTGTATGCATATAATTTTTATGTCTTTATGTATCAGTTAAGAATAAATTTAAACTTAAAAAAAACTTGTAAGTGCTTAAGTTCCTTACACAGAATGGTGTAGTATTTTCATGTGACCTATGTACAGCCTCTTGTGTATTTTAAATAGTCTCTAAAGTACTTGTAATGCCTAAGACAACGTAAATGCTCTGCAAATAGTGTTATACCATACCGTTTAGCACATAATGACAAGAAAAAAGTCTATACATGTTCAGTAAAGACAGAATTTTTTGTAATATTTTCCATGCATTGTTGGTTGAATCCACACATGCAGAACCCAGGGATATAGAGGGCAATGTCTACATGCCTTAATATGCAGTTTTGACTTAAAACCCATGGTGCAACAGTTGGGTCAGCATAACATGAGGCCAAAAGCCAGGTTTTCTTCCATGCAAATTTGGACATAGGAGGTTTTTATTCAGATTTGGACACAGGAAGCCAGCAGAGGGACAATATTTATCCCTTTTGCCCTTTTTATTTTTATTTATTTATTATTTATTTATTTATTTATTTATTTGCGGTACTGGGGGTTGAACCCAGGGCCTCACTCTTGCATGCTCTGTAAGTGCTGAACCACTGAGCTGCACCCCCAGCCCATTTCTTTAACTTTTTTTGAGACAGGTCTCACTAAGTTATGCAGACTGCCTCTGGTCTCAAACTTGCGATCCTCCTGCCTCCGCCTCCCAAGCTGCTGGGATTACAGGCATGCGCCATCTCGCCCAGCCCCTTTTGCCCTTTTCAGACAAACCTTATTTAACTATAAAACAGTGCATATTTCCTTGTTTAGTATTTTCATATTTTAAAATGACTAACATATCATTTGTCTACAGCCATACCACCCTGGCATCTAATCTTGTCTGATCTCAGAAGATAAGCAGGGCTGGGCCCAGTTAGTCCTTGAATAGGAGACCACTTGGGAATACCATAGGCTTGGGAGAAGGACCCAGCCGCCCATAGAAACAATCAGCTATAAACAACCCTATAAATAGCTGAGAAGCACTGACATACTGGTGGGCATGACACAGTGTTGGGTAGTGTTTTGTTCTAATGTACACAGGATTGTTGTGAGTCGGACCTGACTTGATGTCACCTAACAACAATATATCACTTAGCACAATAGTTAAGAGGAAAATCAATTTATAAGTACCAAATGAATTTTTTTCCTAATCTGTCCATTGTGAGTTTATAACCAATCACATTTATTTATTTATTTATTTATTTATTTATTTATTTACTTATTTGTACTAGGAGGCTGAACCCAGGGCCTCACACATGCTTTGCAAGTGCTCTATGGCACAGCTGCACCCCAATCCATTTTTTAAAAACATTTTTTCTTTTTCTTTCTTTTATTGGAAAATTTTAATGCACACCTTAATGTGATTCATTCTGGCATGCTTTTCATTGTGACATTTCCATATATGCATTTTGTTGTACATTACACAGATAAGTTCCCCCTTACCCTCTTGTGTACTTCCTCCCCCCATCCTGCCCCCTCTCAAGACTTCTCTTCCATTTGCTTATCTTTTTATGGTAATATTTTTCTATATATCCTTGAGTTCCAATTATGCTTAAGATTGAAACTTTTTCTGTAGGGAACTTTCTTTTTACATTGTAAGTACTATTATATGAATTTTCTAGCCCATCTATATTATTACCATTCTTTTGTATTATTGGTGTTATAATAATTATTTCCAGGACTATTAAAGTTGGGCTGTTCACCCTGAGGTCACCCCCTACCCCATTCTTCATTCCTCCTTGTTCTTCCTCTCCCCCCTCACCTCTCCCAGGATTTTCTCCTTTTGCTAGATCTCTCCCTCCTTTCGCATTCCCCAAATTGTCCCTTCTCTGCTAGGTCAACTTTAGCTTTTTTTTTTTTTTTTTTTTTCATTATGTTATGACCTCCGCATAAGATTTTTTCCTTCTTATAATTTTGATTCAGCTCACTTTTGACACCCATAAAATGCCCCTAGCACTTTTCACTCCTCTGGACAAACAAACTAGCTAATTCTTAGCTGGCTGACCTTATGCAGGGGTTAATTTCTCCTTGATATGTTCTTCTGTCTCTCTGAGCACTAACTGTTTTTAACCACTTCAGCTTTTGTTTTTTGTTTTTGGTATGTATGGTAAGAGCACTTAACATCTACTCTTTTGATAATTTTGAAATATAGATGGTATTATTATTTATTATAATCATCATCACATTTTACCCCATAAACATATAATATATGCAACTATTATTTCTTCTGTGAGGTAATCACAGGAAGACAATTCATCTTTTGTGTGCAATTGCTAAACCAGTTCAGATGCCTTTTCTTTTCACCTGCCATAGCTTGCATGCTGCCACATTTGGTACAAGGACTTATAACCATAAGCTGTATGTCCTGATTTTCTGGCATAACTCTTTATTTACACTTGAATCTTTTAATTTAAATTGCTAATGTTATTCAGCTTGTTTTCATGGGATAGGTAAAAGAAGTAGAGCTGAATTTGAATTCTGACCCTTGCTTGCTATTCTCAGGAAAAACCTCTATGAGTCTTATTTTCTTTCAGTGGTAATGTTGGAAAATAATAACCACACATAGTAAAACCTAAGCCACAGTTTCAGTTACTGGTTGTTGTTGTTCTTAGGTGCTGTCGAGTCGTGTCTGACTTATAGCGACCCTCATAGGGTTTTCAATGGCAGATTGTTTCAGGATTGTCTTGGGAGTGGGTTGCCATGTCCTTCTCCCATTTTTGTGGTGCTGTGAATCGAACTCGGGACCTCAGAGACCGCAAAGCAGCGCTCTGCCAACTGAGCTAAATTCCAGCCCTCAGTTACTGGTAGCATTCTGTAAATCAGTTATTCTCCACTTCTTTTTATTTACTCTTCCTCTGTCATTAGTAAGAACTCATCTTCTTTTGCTATTTTTAAAAATAATACAGAGTTGAATTTTTGAAGATTATCTCAGTCAAGATTTGTGATCATAAGCAACAGAAACTAACTCTGGCTGATTAAGCACAAAATTAATTAAAGGATATTGGGTAGGTCATAAAATCTTCAGAAAAGCTTGAGGCCTAGTCTTGGAAATCAGGAAAACATGCTCCAAATTTCACCTCAGAACGACCTGGAAGCACATCCTTGTAGTGGTCACAGGCAGCAGTTAGTACACCCAGCTCCTATCACCTGGGAGCCAGGATAATGCCACCAGACCATGGGTCCTATGTGCTGGATGTGGCCTTGCCAACTTTGAATCTTTGGCAGTTCCTGATTCTTCCTATAACCAGCTTTTGAATCATAGTCTGGGCAGGCTCATCAGTTCAATCAAGCCTACATCTTGTCTGTGTGTTGGCTATAGGGAAAACTGGAAACATATCTTTCAGATATTTTTCAACTTGTATATAGAAAATTGAGACCTGCCTCATATGGTAAGATCCCCCAAATAGAAAAAGGGCTCAGGTAATGGTCAGTTGAAAATTTGACAAATGCCCGCTACAGAATTTCAGATGTAGCATGATCAGATAAATCAAGTGTAGTATTTATAGTTCTCTGGAAAAACAAACAATAAGATATGTGTGTGTTTCACACAAAATGAGATTTAATTAATTAATTTACTGTACTGGGGAAGGGAGGTGAACTCCGGGCCTTGTGCATACAGGCAAACTCTCTACCAATGAACTATATCCCCAGTCCTATTTTTCTTTCTTTCTTTCCTTTTTTGTTTTGTTTTGGTTTGTTTGTTTGCTTCTATTTTTTTGTTTTGTTTTGAGTCAAGATCTCACTAAGTTAAGCAGGCTGCCTTTGGCCTTCAAACTCCTCCTATCTCAGCCTCCTGAGTCACTGGGATTATAGAAGTATGCCATGGTGCCCAGCTAAAATTACTGTATAGAGTTGGTTCACACCAACTCAGCCTCATGGAGGCTGAGAAGTCCCATGATCAGTTTTCTACAAACTGGAGACCCAAGGAAGCTGCTGGTGCAGTGCAAAACTTCAAAGCCAGAGAGCCAGGGGTATAGATTCTAGTCTGAGTCTAAAGGCCTGGGAACCAAGAATGCTGAGGGCCAGAAAAAACCCATGCCCCAGCTCTAGTAGTCAGGCAGAGATCAATTTTAATTTTCCTCAGCCTTTTGTTCTACTTAGGCCTTCAACAGACAGGACAGTGCCCACCCACATTGGTGAGTGCCCATGTTTTACCAGTTTACCACTTCAAAAAGATTTCTGGACATGCTAAGACCCAGTCCAATGATATTTAAACTTAATCATCACATTGGGGATATGTTCTTTTCCCTCCTTTCTTCCCCCTGCCATATCCCTACCCTTTCTTTCACCTTGCTTAAACCTTCTCATTCTTCAGGGAACTTTTCTCCCTTTCATTGCTCAAGAAAGCACATGGAATTTTAGTGAGAAATAAAGCTTTAGGTGAAGGAAAATCTTGAATTCTCTATAATTTATTTAGGGAAAAAGAAACCATAAGTAGTGTCTGGTATATATTATTATCAATAAATGTGTTAGGCTACAGTTGATTTTAGAATGCTATATGTCAAGGGTGTCCAACCTCCATGCCATAAACAGGGACTGGTTATGTCCTGTAAGGAACTAGGCTTCATAGCAGGAGATGAGCAGTGTTTGAGCTACGGAAGCTTCATCTGTATTTACAGTTGCTCTGCATGGCTTGAATCATCCCCAAATCATCTCCCATCCTGACTGTGGAAAAACTGTCATCCATGAAACAAGTCTCTGATGCCAGGAGGGTTGGTGAGCACTTATAAGTCATGACACTATGGTTTCAATATGGATTTAGGTCAAACAGTACCAGAAAAACATTTCTTAAAACGTGTTGACTACAGGTCACTCTGTGAATAGCACTAACACTCAGCAAAGTCACATGTGTTCTGTGTTTTTATCCCTTCTTCACTTTCTTTTAGGGATTGTAGGTTATGTTGTTGCTAATGTTACTTTGTTGTGGTGCCCACTTTTAATGTCCAGTATCTTTCCACATAATCTGTAATATACAAATTTAAAGATAACTTTGTAACTAACCAACATTAATTTCTGCTTTCCACAATTAAAATGTTTCCCAAATGATTACATTCATAGGCCAGTTAATGTATAGTGCCTTCAACTCCCAGTCTATTATGCCAGTTACAAATCATCCTGCAGCATCAGGTAGTACTGATTTGTGAGTTGTGCTATCACTTTATTGAGCTTTTATCCTGCTGATGACCCGGCTTCCATAATCTTCATATCACTCAGTATAAATTAGCCATGGCTCTTTGTTTTACCAATGTAATTGCATGTGAATGTGTTTCTCTTCAGAGAAAAAATATCTACTGTTTTGTTAATATCATGAGTATTTCTTAATCTGTGATCCATTACAGGTCTTGACAGAGACTGATTGGTGCCTTGAACATCCTTGGGAAAAATCATTGTGCTCTCCATTGGCCCTCACTTTCAGAAAATGATATTTGTGAAAATTTGGCATGGAGGTCCCATGAGTGCTCCAATCTTCAATCTGGATCATTTTCCTCCTGTTTTTGACTGATATTTTCTGATTTAGCTTAAATTCCTACTCCTCACTGGACTGGTTCTTTGTGCCTCATTCTGGAGTGTCATACCAGTACCATCTTCCCCATAACATCTTACTGGATTGTGGATAAAATGAATATCCAGGAAAGCATCTCCTCTATTGTTTTAGTGCAGGGGTCCCCAGTCCCTGTCTGTGATTTGTTAGGAACCAGGCCACATGGCAGGAGGTGAGTGGTGGGCAAGTGAACAAAGCTTCCTCAGTATTTCAGCTGCTCCCCATTGTTCTCATGACTGCTTAAGGTCTTGGAAATTTGTCTTCCACAAAACCAAAGTTCTTTGGCTAAAAAGTCTTGGGACTGCTGGTTTAGTGTGTCTATGGTCTCTGTCTGTCTCCAATTTTAATTATACCTGGCAGGATGGATACTTGCCAAAACACCTCTCATATAATGCTGCTCTGGGAGAATTTGACATGCATCTCCCCTTTTCTCTTTTTCTTTTAGACAACATTTCTAAAATACACAAATGAAGAAAATAAATCAACAGGAAAGACTGAGTCGCCTATATAAACCTTAGACTACATATTCCAAGCCCCAAATGAGCAAAGGATGATTTAAACCCAAAATTATACACTTTAAATTATTCTTGTTTCCTTCAAAACTTTAAAATTTAGTTTCAATGTGTCAGGCACAGTGCTAGACTGTATTTGAATGTAAATATAGGATAATGTGATATATTGCTGTAATATAATATATAGACTATTAGTAGTAATATGTTAAATACTTATAATAACCCTATGACATAAGGATCATGGGAAATAAAGATTATTTGATCCAAGGTAATCAATTTCCTTGTCTGAAGAATTGGTCCCTGATTTATATTTGATGTTTATGTCCAAATTATACCTATAGGGTTTATTCCTTGAGATCTCCTAGAGGAATTAAATAATGATAGGTGACCTGCTATGACAGCAGTTCTGCTTCCAGTAGCAGAAAATTAGGCTAGAATCCTCAAGAGATTTCCCAGCAAAATTAGCAGCAGAGAGTATAAAAGCAGCAACTAATTCTGCTAGAAAATGAGCAGAAGGGAAGGCACTAATCTTATTAGCAGCCATGTTATCAGTCAAGTCAGCAATGATGTAGGAATGAGGCTTTGAAGCCTGTTTTCTCTTTTAGAGTCCCTGTTTCTCTTCTCATCTTAAGACACATCGCATGATAAAAGATAAAAGTAGCAAATGGAATACAACAAGGGTGAAAAGGCAGAGTTGTATGATTGTTCTGTCACATAATTCTGTAAGAACTGGGCACAGCTCAGGAGGAAAGCAGTGATGGCTCCCATGTCACCAGCAGCTGTACTGTTAATGACACACTGAAAGCTTTACATGAATGATCCTGCTGTTTGGGTCAGCCCAAGTGGGTAATCTAATGAGTTCAAAAGCAAAGGACATGTGTCCAGCCCAGGCCATCCACAGAGAAGTCTGCCTTGGGCTGGTCCAGGCCACACAGTGCAGAGGACATGAGGATGGGCCACAGACCATGAGACATCTTCTGCTCCTGGACTTCTGTCTACAGCAATTGTATTATTGCTTTCTGGGTATGTGGCCCCAGCAGACAGTGTGGCATGGGAGGTTTGTCCCAACTAAATTGAGTATAAGGTTCTAAGTTGATAAAAGCCCCGGGTTTGGTGAGAGACCCACTTTTCCCAATGGAAAGGAGCTCAAAAACTGCACAAGCCAGGCATGGTGGTACCAGCTCATAATCACATCTGCAGCTAGTCTACCCTTGGACTTTCTAGTGATGTAATTTTATAAATTCCATTTATTAGTAACCCAAATAATTCTAGCTTTCTTATTTTAGAAGAAAGCCCTTTCCTCTACACATGCAAATTCCACTTTGTGCGGCCACATTGCCACTAGAGTCATGGCATTTTTTATAGATTGTGACAGTCCTATACTTGCCTATTGCCTTGATTTTCTGAGCTACCCTCTGGATAAGACACTATTGATTCTGAAGGTTACAAAGGCTAGTGCTTGGAGAGGAATACCCAAAATTATTCACTTAGGGCAAAGTTAGCAGTAAGTGAATAGAATTGAGAATAAAACCCACCCCCTGCCAGCTTAGGACTGTGGGTTTTCCTAGGGGAAAGAAGTGAAGAATGTAGATTCACCCATAAAAGCCCACAATACCACTGTGAAATAGAGAGTAATGGTTATTCTCATTCTGTATATCATAATCACTAAAAGGAAAGAAGACCATTGAATGCAAACAAATATCCTTCTAGAACTTTGTCTCATTCTTAGGAGAGGTAGTACACCAGAATAGTTACAATCATAGACTCAAGTCAAACTGTCTAATTCCAAATCCTCCATGGCCATTTACTAAACTCTGTGATACTGGGCAAGTTATTTATTTTCTCTGTCTTAGTTTTATCACCTACAAAGTGAGGATTAAAGCTATTTCATAGAAGTTTTTTAAAGAAGAATTAATATGCACAAAAAGCCTACAACAATGCCAGGCCTATAGTTAATGCTATTTTTAGTCTTGGAAGAAGGACCTGGCAACCCCCTCCCACAAAAGAATCAGCCATTGAAAACCCTATGAATAGCAGAGAAGCATTAACTTATAGTGTTTCACCTGTTGTACATAGGGTCGTAATGAGTCAGATATGGACTCAACAGCACCTAACAACAACATTTTTAGTCTTATCAGGTAACAGTGGGTCATCTTAGTAGTGTTTGCTTTTTATCCTCATAAACATCATGATCACTTCATAGCTTTTAGATCTGTATCTCCACTTCACCTAATTTTCCGGTCCTTTTCTCAACTACCATGTTTCTGTTATTGGTGCCTCCATTCAAACTAAAAACTAGAAATCAAAAAGGATGACTTTACCAGATTTTAGGCCAGTCCAGAAAGTATGTGGTCACACCCCACCACAATAGTGTGATTTTGAGAATATCCCTGTGCTTCTCTTATCTGTAAAATGAGTGTCATTATTCTTCTTGAGACTACTTAGGGATATGGTATGAGTCAGTTTCAAATACGCATAGGCAGCCATCCTGGTATGAGTTGCAAAAGTCAGTCTAAATTGTTGTTGTTGTTAGGTACCATGGAGTCGGTATCTGACTCATAGTGACTCTCATAGGGTTTTCAATGGCTGACTATTTCGGGATTGCCTTGGGAGTGGATTGCCAGGCCCTTCTCCCATTTTTGGAGTGCTGGGAATTGAACTCGGGGCCTCAGAGACTGCAGCGCAGTGCTCTACCAACTGAGCTAAATCCCAGCCCAATCTAAATTAGTAGTTCCTTAAATTCTCAGCCTCCTCAGGTGAAAACCACACTTGCCCATTTATTGTAGCATCCTCTGGTCACATCATATGAACGATGCTAAAATATATGTTTGTTGACTAAATGAATAAGTAATTTAAAGATAAGAGTAGCTTCTGCTCTAGGGACCACAGTTGCCTAATTGCCTCCAGACTAATCACTCATCAGGATTACTTCCAATAAACACTTCTTTGGTAGGAAAAATGAGGCTATGTCAGTTTCTGAGTCTCTAATATTGCTAATTCCAGTTACTAAGTTGTCCCAAGTGGAAAATACATTCTACGTGTTTATAATACTGCTTTCTTTTTAATTTTAGTCTGAAAGGCTTTTTTATATCACAGATTAGTGCTGCAGGCAGGCATATGACTTTAATTTATATCTTTTCATGGATTTACTTTTTAAAAAGAGAAAATAGAATTGCTTGCAGAGGGCTCAGTAATATGCCATGAAATCTTCTGGGGAGCATCTTATGAATACTTTTATAATAGTTCTCATGCAGTGATATATGAACAGTGAAGAGAAAAATATATTGCTTTTTTCTGTTTAACATTTCTCTGTTTTTATTGGTAAATTTGGAACAATGCTGGCTATAGGTTATATTTGTAAAGTTCGGTTGGGGTTCCATTACTCACTACATCATGAATTTACATTAGATTTAGAAAGCTTTGTAAGCATTTATAACATTTAGATTCTCAGTAACTTGCTAGAAGAAAAGTTTTAATTTGTTAAGACATTGGTGAAAACAAAAAGATTTGGTTTATTTATTAAGGAAATAGTTGCTACACTCTCTCTGAGAAATATCTCCTTTCTTGTTATATTATTGAGTTCAATTTCTGGTATATAAATCTGAAAACTAGGCATTATAAGACTAAAATTAGTTGAACCAAATAGGACATTCTGATGAATATTAATATTTTAACATTAAGTTTTAAGAACAAATATTTGTTAATCTTGCTCAATTTCTATAATAAGTTTTAAAGTAAGATAAAATCCAGTTTTATTCAGGTGGAAAGTGACACAACTAGATGATATTTTTTGTTAAATTATAGAAGGGCTACAAGAACTGCTTACTATGTTCCCTGATGATTTTTTCTTTCAAAGAAGCATGTAGTATGAGAGAAGCCATCTCATAAGTAGTACCCAAATTAAATTTGCCTTGGGGTGATATATATATAATCTATTATATATATTTTTCTTTTTAAAAAAGCCCTCTGGTTTACTGCATAGATTTAAAAAAATGCTTTTGTAAGCCTTCAAATATCCCAAATTCAGTTTGGATTTGTGAAATCCAGAGCAAGTCTCGTTTATTGTAAAGTTGTGCCTAAAGACAATACCACAAACAGAGCAAGGAACTAAAAACCTCTCTCACTGGGCTTAGCATGAACAGCAAATATCGTAAGTACAGCTAAACTGGGCACTCCAGTCATCCACTGAGCAAATATTAAATGCAAACTCTGAGCTTCAAGTCTCTGTCAAAAATGGAAGGAAAGACAGGGATCAGGGTGAACAAGTCTATTGAGTCCCAGTTTGACTGGCTACATAATTAAAATCCCAATATATTCAAGGTATAATAGGAATATTTGCTCAATTATCCCACAGTTATTAAGCTTTTACTATAAGAAAATTATAAAATAATGGTATCAGAGCAAGAATAATACTCAATCCCAATTCTCAAGGTTATATGACAATTATATGGAGTATACAAATAATGTAAAAACAAACTAATGATAATAGTCCAAAAGCCTGAAGAAAAGGTCACTAAATCCCCACTTGACTTCTTCAGTTTATACATGGTCCAAGATCTGAAGACTGCTTCCAACTATGATTTCACTGAGCCCTTCAAGTTCTGTTCCATTTATCAGGCTTCCCTCCACGAGGGCTTGCCCAAGACAAACTCAACTGTCTTTTTAAAAAGCAGTCTGAAGTCTCTAAGAAGCCCAGTGAGACCAGTTGTTCCTCTGGCAGGAGTCCTAACTGCAGTCTCTAGCCTTGGCCGTGTGCCTGTTCCCTGCTTCAGAACTTCTCTGCACTCAGATATGGCTTGTGATCCATGTTGGAATCTGGTCCATCTTTCTGCTTTCTTCTTTTTTTTTTTTTGTCCTGCCTCTTCCTGGGAAGGAACATGTGACATGCTTTGCATGCATTGTACCATAGTCCATAGCACATTTGCCCTCAACTCAGCTCTGGCAGTTGTCCTTATGCCACTTTGGTACAGACTGGCAGGAAGACAAAGTCTAACTCCACCTTTGTTGTTCACAGATTGCTGTGGAATCCTGGACAAACCAGTTGACTTTTTTAGTTTCTTCGTTCTCATTCTCCACTTTGGAGGGGATAATAGGTTTTAACTTCACCTGATTATTATGAGAATTAAATGAGCTAGTGTAGGGAAGATGCTCAGCACATAATTATGCTCAATACATATTAGTTGGCATCTTCTTCCCTTCCCAGTCCCTCACTCGAATTAGAGAATGTTCACATTCATGCACCTGAACAATTTAAAACCTTAGCTCCTAAAAACTCATTTACACACTCATCAGCCAAGCTTCCTCAGGCTATTCATGGCAGGCCCCAGGCCTCCTGCCTATTGCCACTCAAGGAAGAGGGCAGTTTCCATTACTATTGCAGTATTCATGAAATAAAGTGGTTCCCACAGACAAGGTCATGCATCTTATACACAGTCTATGCTCAAAGTAATGATTTAAATGAAGGCATGAGTACAGGGATGAAAATCTTAGCTCACACTAATCCCTGATGGGGCACCTACCATGTACCAGGCACTAACCCAGGTCATGGAAGGACAGACATGGACTCAGCTGTGCTGCAGTTTTCAATTTTGAGAATGGGAACCATGTTTTCTGTGCTCCGTAACTTCCCCTAAACACCTAGTAAAATGGCTTACATGCAAACAGATACTCTTAGTTTCTTTACCTGTATGATGATAGAGTCAGTCTATGTTGTCTTTGAAGATCCTTCTAAATATCACTAAACAGTGGTTGTGAAATTTGAAGATACTTGCAAGAAATTACATTAGTGTCATCTTTAAGTGAAGAAGTAGAATTTAAAAATAAATCAGTTGGACATTTTGGTGCACACCTGTAATTCTAACAACTGAGGAGGCTGAGGCAGGAGAATGGCAGGTTTGCGACCAGAGGCAACCTGCACAACTTAGTGAGATCCTGCCTCAAGGTAAAAATAGAAAAGGGACTTGGTGTGCAGGTTGGCGGTAGAATACTTGCCTAACACATGCAAAGCCCTGGATTCTACCTCAACTACTAAAAAAAAAAAAAAAAAAAAAAAGTAGCCATTGTAGCCTTTCTAAAAGAAGCATAAAGATTCCCAGAATTCATTTTATAGGTGTTTATGAATTACATAATCTCAGTGTACAGAATTTTGTTTTGAAACTAGAATATAATAATGAAAAACAAGACAACAAGACAACATTAGGTACAGCATGGGGTTAACACTGGGTCTTTTAAAGATGCTGATATAACATTTTAGTTTCTCCATAAATATTTGGAGACAAAGTCTCTTTTCTTCCTGAGAGAGGTAAATATGCCACTCATCCAAAAATGACTACACAGGGGGTAAAATTATCCACAAAATTTAGCTCAGTATGAGCCTGAAGGAATGACTTCCATAAGCAATGAGGCTTATGGATCCAGCTTCCCTGAAAATTGTACATGTTTGTATTTCCAGTTTGTTTTGTATACATTAAATGACTGACGATACTGAGAAAAATAGATATTGCACAATATATTTCTATGCTAAAAAAGCCTAAATCCCACCACAGTAAATTTTATTGAATGCCAAACATCAAGGATACTATCTTATTATCCCTGATACACCCTTATATCAATATTTAAAACTGGATCATATCCACAACTTTCAAAAATCTAAAAAACGACTCACTAAAAATTTGCCTTTTGCAGAAGCCTGGAGAAAATGAATGGTCTTCCCAAGGCTATTCCATGAATTAATAGCAAAGCTGGAATTCTGATTCCCTACTTTTCTCAATTAATCCCAAAGATTTTGTCCTCTGTGTGTCAAGCAAATGAACATTGAGTGGTAGGCACTACTCACTCCGAAAAGCTGTTCAGTTTAAGAATCTCAGAATGTCCATGCTTTATGAGTCCTCACTTCAGCCATTTCTCTCAGTCAGACTGCTCATTCATAAGCTAAATCTTTCGTTGATTCTCATAGCCTAAACCTTCCCTGACCTTTAACAGTTCCTCCTTCTAAAATTCATTTTTCTATTTATGCAACTTGTATAAAACTGCCCATCACTCCTGGTCCCACTGGCAGTGCAGCCCTGACAAGCCCCATAGCATCTCCATTCAGCATCCTTAGGATTTTACTTGCGGTTTTGAAAGCTGATGCATGTGCACTCATATCTGGTATTTCTTATTTCAATTATTTTTGAGCTGCTTTCAAAGATTTAATGTTGACTGTGGAAACTTTATCTCTCTTGTCTGACACTTTGAAGACAAATTCCTTCATACTGGATCATCCCAGGGAGCCACACTATTTAGTCCTGGATGGAGTGCTAGGTATTACCTGACAGACTTGTTTGCCAGCAGTAACCTTTCAGAGCTGGTAGAGAGTAGGGGAATAAATATACTAAATACCTGAAGGAGAAAGCAATTTGATTTTGATGTTTCTTAGGTGAAAAAAATTGTTACATTAAGCTTGTACAGGTGGCTAAATATCAGACTTGTTGTTGTTGTGTGCCTAGCTTATTCTAAACTGGTAAAAATACATTCTCCAAGATATATAGAGAGGAGAGAATCCCTACTTCACTTTCCACAGGGAAATGAAGTCATTTCCCACATCTTTGTACACCCACAGGTTTATAATGTCTCAGCTCTCCATATAGGCTAATTACACTAAACGAAAATTAGTCTCTGGGACATGGAGTTAATAATATGAAAAACTGATGGGGAGGAGTTCTGCTTTTGGTTATATCTGACTAGCTTGTACCAGGCCAGCCCTTCTACTGAATAAAATTATAAAGCAGATTTAACAACAACAACAACAAAAAAAAAAACCTGTTTAGAGGCCTCCAAGAGCTTCTGCTCTGTGCTTGAGGGACTACAATGCTGAGCAGAAGGGAAGTATAGAAAGAACCTGACATTTGGCTCAACATTTCTCCTGAGCCATTTGTGGATTTATAAGCAGTGGCTGAGATGAAGAGAAGCTAAGCAGAGCTTTTGGCAGGCTCACAGGCTAATGATACAAAAACCGGTATGCAAGACCCATGGGGAAGATTGCTGGGTAAAAACCCCAGGCTTTAAATGCCTCCTCCCCTGCAGTGACGTAAAGCTTAGGGACAACAAGAAATAAACCAGCCCTCCCAAAGATGGGAACCAAGGTTTGAGCCATCTCAATCTCCAATTAGATTACAGTGATCTGCTTCTAACCTAATTGCCCCATAGAAGCCGAAGTCTATTCTCTTTCAGAGAAAAGTGACATCATCCAGAGCCTCACTTCGTCTCTATGCTTTTTCAAAAACACTGCCTGACATTTAATAAAAAATTAGTAGAGAAAAAACAGAAGAAATATCTGTGAACTTGGATTAAGCAAGGATTTAAAAATATCATACCAAAAGCACAATCTAGGAAAGAACAAATTGATCTATTAGAATTCTTAAAAACAAGACCTTCTGTTTGGAAGACATTGTTAAGTGAATGACAAGATAAGCTATAAAATAAGAGAAAATGGTTTCAAATCACATTTCTGGTAAAGGGCTTATATCCAGAATATATATAAAAAGCTTTCAAGGTTCAATAAGATAACATTCCAATTTTCAAAATAGGCAAAAGATCTGAAAGAACACCTTGCCAAAGACAATGTACAAAGGACAACTGGCACATGAAAATGTCCAATATCATAGGTCATTAAGAAAATGTAAATTAAGATCACAAATACCACAACATACTTGTTTTAATGGCTCAAAAATGTGACCAAACCAAAAACTTGCTAGAATCCTTGTGAAGCTGCTGGTATTCTCATATATCACTGGTAGGAATGGACAATGGCACAGCTACTTTGAGGGTAAAACAATGGCTTACAGCTTTTTAAAATAAAGTTATACATGTACTTAAATATAATCTAATAATCCTGCTCCTTTCTATTTTTACAAGTTAAATTAAAGTGTGTTTACTTTAAAACCTAGATATGGATATGTATAGTGGCTTTATTTGCAATCATTCCAAACTGGAAACAACACAAATATATCTTCAACTGGGGGAGGATAAACAAACTGCAGTACATCCTTTCAGTTGAATACTACTCAGCCATAGAAAAGAACAATATGCTAATACATGCAACTACATGACTTGCAATTACATTTTGCTAAGGTAAAGAAGTCACCACTGAAAGGCTACATATGTGTTATGTGATTCTATTTATATGATATTTTGAACAAGGAAAAAGGATAGGGAGAGAAAACAGCTGAGTAGGTATAAAAGAAAGGATTAGCCAAAAAAGGGCAAGGGTAAACTTGAAGGGACGATGAAACTGTGCTCAATTCATATGTGGTAGTTATTACATGACTGTATTTTTTTGTCAAAATTCTTAGAACTGGATTTATGCTTCTGAGAACATTTTCCCCTATGTATTTAAAACCCTAGACTTTATACATAAAACAAATATAACAAGACTCTGAAAGTTAAAGAGAAGAAGGTAGACTAGCTAGGCACCTTGGGTTATAAGGAAGAGCAGTAGTTATCCATAATCAGTTATGTGTAAGTAATGTAATAATATAAATAATGCAATAATTATAAAATCAGTACAAAGAGAAATAATTAAAAACACCTTAGATAAATAAAAATAAAATTCTAAAGACTATTCAAGTGATCCATAAGGAGACAGAAAAACAGGAAAAAAAAAGAATGAAAAAATAAAAAATAAGACAGCAAATGTAAATCCTATTAGATCAATAATGACATCGAATATGAATGCTCTAGATAACTACATTAAAAGATAGAGACTAGAACAGTGGATTAAAAAGCATGACCCAACTATATTCTACCTTTAAGAACCTTACTTTAAAAACAGTAGTATAGGCAAGAAAATTAAAAGATGAAAGAAATATCATACAAGCATTAATCAAAAGAAAGTAAGAATATCTATGTTTGTATCAGACAAAGGACACATCCAAGCAAAAGAATATTTCAAAAGACAGAGGAGGATATTTTAAGATAATGAAAAGATCACTCTATTGCAAAGATATCATATTCTCTCTCTCTCTCTCTCTCTCTCTCTCTCTCTCTCTCTCTCTCTCTCTCTCTCTCCCTGTTTTTGTGTGTGTGTGGTACTGGGGGTTCAGTTGAACAAATGGCCTCAAGTTTGCATGCTTTGCAAGTGCTGGACCACTGAGCTGTACCCCCAGGCCATTTTTTAACTTTTTGAGACAGGGTTTCACTAAATTATGCAGACTGCCTCTGGTCTTGAAGTTGCAATCCTCTTGCCTCTGCCTTCCGAGTGGCTGGCATTACAGGTGTGTGCCACCGAGCCCAGCTAGAAGATATTCCTAAATCTGTATGCACCAAATGAAAGAGCTACAATGTACATGAAGTAAAAACGGATAGAATTTGTTATTACTTGAATATGGCTTGAGTGTTTCCCCCAAAGTTTCACGCATTGGAAGCTTGGTCTATGGTGTGCAATGCTGGGAGATGGTGGAGCCTTTAAGAGGCAGGATTGAGTGCAAGGTAATTAGGCCACTGGAGGTACTTCCCTTGGAAGGAATTAATGTGTTACCTGCGAGACTCTGGTTTATTCTTGTGAGAGGGTTGTTGTTAAAGAGCAAGACTGGCCCTGTTGCACTCTGGTTTCCTGTCTCACCACGTGATCCCTCCCTCTCACCAACCCCATGATGCCATCCATCATGAGGCTCAGGTAACTCAGGGCTAAACAAATAGGATCACTTGATCTTAGACTTTTGGCCTCCGAAACCCTGAGCTAAAAATCTTCTTTCAAGTACCACACTTCATATATTTTGTAATAGCAATTGGAAAATGAGGTAATACATAACTGACAAATTATAGTTGGAGGCTTTAACAACAATTCTCTCAACAATTGATAGAATAACTTGATAGAAAGTCACCAAAGAAGGCCAGGTGTGGTGGTTCATGCCTGTAATCCCAGTAACTCAGGAGACAGAGGCAGGAAGATTGCAGGCTCCAGGCCAGAGGTAGGCTGTGTAACTTAGCAAGCTCCTGTCTAAAGATAAAAAAATAAAATATGGGCTAGGGGTGCAGCCCAATGGTAGAACACTTGCAAAGTATGTGCAAATACTGGGATTTAATCCCCAAGTACTGAAAAAAAGAAAAAGAAAAAGAAAGTGGAGGAAGAAACTGTGTTAACATCACTGAAAATAGACTTTAAGAAAAGAACTACAGACAAATGAGATTTTATGATAACAGATTAATATTTCAGGAAGATGTAACACTTATAAATGTATACACAACTACCGACTAACAATCGAGGCTCAGAATATATGAAGAATATTTTCTAAATAGAACAGAATGGGATAAAGGACAATTCAATGCTAGTTGAAGATTTCAACAATCTGCATACAGCTATTAATTTATAAGTACTCATAATCAGATCTTTAAAATTTATAGAGCAAAAATTAGCAGAAGAGAAATAGACAAATCTATAAATAAATATATAAGTGATTTGTAGGAAGAAAGACCTAGCAGCCCACTCCTAAAATGATTAGCCATTGAAAACCCTATAAATAGCAGAGAATCACTGTCAAATATAGTGCTGGAAAATGAGCCCCCCAGGCTGGAAGGCATTCAAGAAATGGTTGGGGAAGAGTCGCCTTCTCAAGGTAGAGTCAATCTTAATAATGGGAATGGAGGAAATCCCCTGGGACCTCCATTTGCTGATGTGGCACAACTCAAAATGAGAAGAAACATAGTGACTATAATAGTGAGCTCAAACATAAAAACATCATGCACATGGCACAGTGTGGATAGTGTTTAGTTCTGTTATACATAGAGTTGCTATGAGTCAGATCCAACTCAAGGGCACCTAATAACAAAACAACAAAAGAATTTGATAGAGTGACAGGAATGAAGCTAGTGAAAGGTGATATGGAAGAAAATGACCTAGAAAGAGATGCTTTCCTTCTATTATTGTTTTAAAATAAAAAATAATGAGCTGAGTGTGGTAGCACATGCCTGTAATCCCAGCGGCTCAGGAGGGGGAGGCGGAGGCAGGAGGATCGCAAGTTCAAGACCAGAGGCAGTCTGCATAATTTAGCGAGACCCTGTCTCAAAAAGTAAAACAATAGGCTGAGGGTGCAACTCAGTGGTCTAGCATTTGCAGAGTATGCAAGCACAAGGCCCTGAGCTCAACCCCCAGTACAAAAAAAAAAAAAAAAAAAAGTCAGGCGTTGTGGCACACACCTGTAATCCCAGCAACTCAGGAGGCAGAGGCAGGAGGATCACAAGTTCGAGACCAGAGGCAGTCTGCGTAATTTAGCAAAACTGTCCCAAAAAGTAAAAAAAAAATGGGCAGAGGGTACAGCTTAGTGGTCCAGCATTTGCAAAGTAAGCAATTGCGAGGCCCTGGGTTCAAACCCAAAATACCACAAAATAAATAAATAAAATAAAATAAAAATACATTTTAGAGAAAAATTTAAAGTACAGGGAAGGATAAAAAAAGAAAATAAAAATTATCCCTGATGCAACTTCCCAGAGCTAAAAACTCATCAATGTGGCCTATTCCTACAGTTTATTTTCTGGGGCTGAGTAATATCATTCATTTACCTTCTCCAATTCATTTTCTTTCACTTTATAATCCTGTGGTAACTTTGATTGATTCTGTTTCTTGAAGACTATGCCATTTCCTGCCTCAGCATCTACCTCTGTAGTCTCCACCACCTGGAACTCTCATCCCTCATGCCTCAACCATCTAGCTTGCACTTATTGTTTATATCTCAGCTTAAATAAACCATCTTCAAGAAGAGCTGACCCCTTGCTGTAAATCGGAACCATCTATCATATGTTTTTAAAGCACTATGTCATTTTATTTCTTAAGATTTGCAAAAGTGTGATTCTACAGTTATTTGTGTGACAATTTGTTGCAAGGCTACCTTCTCCACTAAACCGTAAGCTCCACGGAGGCACAGCACTGCTTCCATGGCTCCAACAGATAAAATATCTGGCATGCACTGACTTAATTATAATGTTTCTCTTTTAAATAATACAGTTTATGTGTGTAAAATTCTTACCTTTAATGTTTCCGTATTTGAAAATGGCACTTAAAAACTCAGGCCGCTGAATGAAATGGTTCTATTTCCTACCATAGCATCTCTTATTAATAGACCTAGAAAAAACAGTTTTGAAGAATTTATGAATGTCTCATAATGGGAAACTCATTTTTCATGTCTGTTAGATTCTTGGTTTCCACACAAAATGAAAGTCTGCTGGATGGCGCAACATTATTTTCCTTACGGTATTCCTTTGTCATCCAGGTGTCAGATGGTGGCATCAGATAATTTTCCCAGATCCAGTGGGTTTCTAAACCTTCAAGACAGTGAGAAAGGGTCCCAGAGCTGCTGCTCACTCATGAAATACCAGCGGTAGCTTAGAAAAAGGCAGCCTTCCTCCAGATTACTTTACTTCTGTTTGGAAAAACTGGTGATATATACTACTGATTTAGCTGGAATTTTACTGCCAGAATGGTCCTAATCATTACACAAATGTACAAGTTGCAAAATGCAAATAGCACTTCCTGAGAAGTGCCATTGCAGCTGCCCATATATTCACCATGGTGCACCAGATCTGCAAGGAACACTGAAAATGTGTCATCCGTTCCGTACTTTCACAGCGGTTTTTCTTCACCAGTGATGCAAAGTACAGTAAATGTCAAAAATCTTTCTTTGTGCTCAGTGGGATTTTTGTAGAGAAAGACTGTAGCTGCATAGATAGGCCTTAAATATTTGATTTCCGTTCTTATTTCTTCTCCAACTCCATCAGTTTTGCTCAATTCCATTTTGCTCACTCTGACTGATCTCTTACTTCACTTTTATGACAGACCTTTAAATTCACTCTAAATTCATCCCAGAGGTGGTCGTCTTTCCTGTCTTCAGGAAACAACAACAAATAACCCAGGGAGTTCCTAGACAACTTAGAGTAAAACACAATCAAATTTTAAAGTAGCTGTTTTGTTGGCATGAACTTTTCAGGTGCTGTGAACTTTACCTTCTCACACAGCATTTCCTAAAATGGTGTTTTGGAGGATGCTAAGAGGAGTGTGTGTGGTTTTTAAAAACACAGAAAAAATTCAGTACCGTGAAAATGAGAAAACTGCAGGTTCAACACAGGTTTTATAAGTTTTTCCAATGGTTATTTTGATGGGGTTTTTGTTGTTGTTGGAATGTTTCACCTAGATCTTTAATTAGGCTGGTGTACATTGACAGTTTAACCCCTTGTGGCACCTGTTAATAAAATCCTTAAAAAAAGATTCTGCAGAACATTGGCTTGGGAAGCGTTTTATTGATTAGTCTACTTGAGCATGTTCTTGAGAAGCAAGGTACTTAAGTGGAAAGGCTCTGACTGACAACTAGAAGACCTAGTTTCCAGGCCTTCTTTCCACCAAGTCACTACATACCTTGGGCAATTATTTAAATCTTTCTAGGTCTTAGTTTTCTTCTTTGTTGAATGTTTGCAAGTAAATACTCCTATTGTTCAGCAGTATATTAATCTCTTAAGGTTGCCATTACAAAGTGAGTGCTTAAAACAACAGAAATTTCTTGGTTCAGATGGGTCCAGAGGCTAGAATTCCAAAATCTAGGTATCCACAGGGCCACACTCTCCTGACAGCTCTCAGTGAGAACCCTTCCTTGTCTCTTCTAGCTTCTGGGGATTGATGGAGCTCTTTAGTGTTCCTTGGCCTGTAGCTGCATTACTCCAGCCACCTCTTCCATGTGTGTCTTCGCATTGTCTCCCTCTGTGCCTGACTGCCTCTGTGTACAAATTTTCCTGTTTATTAAGTACATCAATCATATTGAATTAAGACCCACTTTAATGACCTCATTTCAACTTGATTACCTCTTTAAAGACCTAATTTCCAAATAAGATCACATTCTGGGTTACTAAGGATTAGGTCTTAAAAACTGTCTTTTGGGTGGAAGGGATATAATTCATCCTATAAAAGCAGCCATCAACAAAGTTTGCTTTTGCATCTGAAATACAGTAAGTTTTCAAATTCTGCTTTTATTAGGAACTATGCTTGCTCCCAAACTCCATGCCCCACCCCCTTTAGTCAGCTTCTTCTGCCTGTCTGCTTTGCCTATCTCTGGGTTTGTCTAAGATTTTGTTGTTCCTGAACCAGGAGCATCATCAATTCATCTAGAAACTTGTTAGAAATGGAGAATTTTTTAGCCCATATTAGACCTCTTGAATCAAAATCTGCATTTTAAAGATCTGTGGGGTAGTCACACACACATTGAGTTTTAGAAACATACATTGAAGAATTGTTAAGTGCCATCGAGTCATGTTCAATTCATAGCAACCCTCATAGGGTTTTCAATGGTTGATTGCTTTGGGAGTGGATTGCCACCATCCTTCTCCTGTTTTTGCGGTGCTAGGGATGGAACCCAGGTCCTCAGAGAGTGCGGCACAGCACTCTACCAACTGAACTACACTCCAGATCAGTATTGAAGAATTATTCCAATGAAATAAGTGGACTCCTAAAACAAAAGTAGAAAATTACCTCTTCTCTTAAACTTCATTTAACCCTGAGGATAGTGACCTGACTCTCCAGGTATTCTCTGATGCTCCCCTGTTCTTACCATTTTCGTTCACTCTTGCTTGGTATCAGCCTCCCTCATCAGTCCTTCCCTAGTCTCTACTTTCCTAGTTAGGCACCTTGCCTAACTACTGCTAGTTAGGCAATACTTCCTAGTTAGGCATCTATTCTACTGCTATTGCCTAAGTCTCAGAATGCTATAAATAATTATAAGTCCTATGATGCCCAAAGTTATAATAGCAAAGCAAGTCAAAGACTATCAAATAGATATATTATCCTATCCTCAATCGACACCAGAATGTTGGTCTCATTAGTTTCACAATGTGTATGATATCTCTTTCCCCTGATTCTAATATAATCCACAAAGCTAAAACAAAAGCTGCCCACCAGCTGGGAAAGTATGTGAGGTAAAGAAAAATCAAAATATTATGATATTGAAGTTATAAAAGCACATATGTAATTATGCTGGCTCTATTTCACATTGGATTCTCTCCGAGGCAGAAAATGAAATCTCCTTTTTTGATAAAAAAAAGTGAAATCCCATTTTTATAAGGCACCATTTGTAATAGAAGTGTCAGTGAAATGAAAATGAAAATGAAAATGACTGGCAGAAAAGCAATCAATGAGCACAAGAGACATTTTTATTTTATTTGTAAATCCTAATTCTCTACTAAAAGGAAAAATGAGAAATGCTAAATAGATTATATTTCATCATTATTTAAATAATTATTTTAAACAAAATTTGGGCATAAATCTCCAGCTATTTATTATTTTAAATTGTAAATGGTATACAACATAATGTTTTGAAATATGTATACATTATGGAATTGCCAAATCAGGCTGTATAATATATGTATTACCTCATATACTTACAATGTTTTTGTGATGATAACACCTAAAATTTATTGTCTGAGCAATTTTCAAGTATATAATACATTCTTAATAACTATAGTCACCATGTTGTATGAGAGAGCTCTTGAATTTATTCTTCCTGTCAAATGAAACATTTTATATTTTTACCAACATTGCCCACTCCTCAACTTTCCAGCCCCAGGTGACCACTATTCTACTGCTTCCCTGAGTTTCACTTTTCAAGTACCACGTGTAAGTGAGATTATGTGGAATTTGTCTTTCTGTGCCTGGTTTAATTCATTTAATGTAACGATCTCTAGTTCCATCCAAAAAGTTGGAAATGACAGGATTTTATTCTTTTTTATGTCTGAATAGTACATGTATATATATATATTATATTTCCTTTATCCATTCATCTGCTTATGGAAAGTTAGGTTGATTCCTCATCCTGTGCTTCAAAGAACTACTTACATATATATCCAAAGCAATTCTTCTTTTTTAGGCAATTGAATTGGATCATTGTGTTTACATTAATATTTTACTATCTACTTATAAAAAAGATGCATTTTTCTTATTGTTATTAACATGTAAATCTTTATGCCTCCTAGATCTGGAGTTTTTTTTTTTTTTAAACCAGGGATGTTACCTATTTTTACTTTTTTTATATGAAGCCAAATAATGTTTTACATTAAAATGTTCACCTCTATTGGTTAGCAATCACATGACAGAAGTGAATTAGCTTTTAGAAGTTGCTTAGCTTTATTTTTAAAAGCTATACTTTGTTCTTTTCAGCCACCGATTTTATAAATGTAATATATAAAATGGACTTCTTTCCTTGAAACCTGATCATTAACTATCCTTATCAATGACATTTAGCTAGTTTGAGATGTTGAGACCCAAATGGGAAACACTCAGTAGCAAATTCAATCTTTTTTGGGTAGTATGTGTCATGCTCTTATATTAAATGTGTTTTTGGCTAGGCATACCAGAAAGAAACATTTCCTGGTTACTTTCAACCAGGAGAGTGACACTGACATTTTATACTGATAAAAGAAAAGCTTGGTTCAGATGAGATAGCATTGGAACTCAGTGTTTCTTGTTCTGCTACCAAATCACTTACAAGGCTCCAGGTACTTAATTAACTTCTGTGGACCTCATTTTCTTTCTATCTAGGTAGAACTCTACTTACAACAGGAAAGTGCTTATGTTATGAAAAATGGAAATGAGCTAAATAGAAACAATGTAAGTAAAAAAAAAAAAACTTTCCTATTCATTTACTTAGTCATTAAACAGTTTGGAAAACCTATCTATTTCCAGGCAGTATCCTTGATTTCAGAATCCAACTCATGATCTAAGGAATATAACATATGCTGGGAGGTTAGGGCAGCAAGTGGCAGGAAAAAGATCTCATAATGTACAGTTTGATGGACCAGGCTTGAATCTTAGCTGGAAGTATATCATTAAACTTTTCCACCTCAGTTTTACCAAATGAAAAATAAAGCAATATTCTTATCTGCATGCTAAAGAGAAAAATTAACTGAATAGTACTATACAAACATTGTTGTTATTTTTATTAACTTATAGAGACTTAAAATCTTCAAAATCAAACTATCAACTAAAAAATGTAATACTTTAAATATCACTCGAATAGTTAGAAAAGTGCAGGATGGAAATTAGGAGCTATTATTAATATATTGCACATAAAACATGACATGGAAATCCATAACTAATTTATTTTCTCAACTCCAACATAGAACTGGCTAAAAATCTGGATACTCATTCACGTTTTAACTACAAAGCCCTTTTAAATGAAAGAATCTCTGTGAATTTAAAGCAATATCATTGACAAGGTTTTATCATCACCTGTCAATCAACAGACTATGTGACCAGCTCCTGAATAATATTGGTTGTCTTCAGGAGATGCAATTATTTCTCATGAATATTGTTTCAACAGGACGCAGGATTTATCTGCTTATTGTCTAAGGGCTGGTGTATGCCTTAAATGCCCTCATAGTGGACCTAGAAAGGTCCACAGGATACAGTTATATAATATATAAATATATAAATGAAGTTGGGAAGAATATTATATATATATATATATATATATATATATATATATATATATATATATATATGTATGTATGTATAAAAATGAAGTTGGGAAGAAAGGATGGAAAAACACTGAGGGTCCCAAGGGAGAGATGTTTAGGAGTTTCCAACTGCAGACTCAACTCTGCAGGTGAGTTCACGTAAATCTCATCTTCTCTGTTGCTCAATTTTCCTCACGGTAAAACATTAGTAACAATGATTTCAGCATCAGTCAGAGGAGTAAATGAAGTGATAAGGTAAGCCCTGAGTACAGTGCCTGCCACACAGTAGCTGGATGCCATATGAGCTAGCTCTTCCTCGTCAACAATGTCATTGGTTCACTTTTCCTTCCACTAGAATCAAATGCCCTGGGCTGCCCTCCTTTCAGAACTCTGGGGTTAAAGCTGGGCCTGAAGCTAGATTTTCTTGCTGTCAGGATGATGAACTTCATATCATATTGTTTGCTAACCTTTTGTTTCTCAGGCCCTCTCAGGCTCTCTCTGTCATATGGAACATGGGATTTTGCTCGCCCTCCAATTAAAAAAAGAAAGAAAAAGAAAACAAAACTATTGTCTTTGCAACATTTATTACCCTGCTTCTCTGTCATGATCAAGTTATCACGTGTCTGTTGCATGACTGTAGTGTTATTGCATCTTTTCAATCTTGCCATTTTATCATGAATGGAATTTCTTCCTTTCATAAAATGTTGGAATTGGCCTGGATCTCCACAAATTCTTTTGGGATCATTCTTACATTGGTCCCTACTTTTCCTTCAAGTATATTTAAAAATAACATAATAAAGTGTTCATTTTTTCTTTTAACATTTAGAAAAAGATGTTTCTTGTAGAATCAGAAATTTAATATTTGTATTTTATTTAAGTAATATTTATCTATGCTATCCTTTTGTACTCCAATAGTTAATAGTGATTATGCATATTATTACTGTTAATATTATTACTTATAGAAATCATAGAAAATAGAGTTTATGATCTCTTCATTTTTATGTCCCTTGTGCTTGGTGCAGCACCTGGAATAATAGACTAAGCAGTAAAAATCTGAATGACTAAATAAAGGACTTTTATGCAAGACAAAAATTTAGTACTTGCAAGTTAATTTATAGTTAAGAATTTATGGAACAAATAAAGTAACTCTATATCAAAGAACAAATCTAAGCAAGAAAATTAGAGATTAATCTTTCCAGTGTTATTATGGCTCAAACACTGAAATATCCAATGGCCTATCTGTAAAGAAGAATACTGTTTCCTTTTTCCTTTTCCTTCTTTTTTTCTTTAGTACTGGAGGTTGAATCCAGGGCTTTGTGCATGCTAGGTAAGTGCTCCACCACAGAGCTGAACCCCCCAGCCCCTTTTTATTTTTTATTTTGAGACAGGGTCTCACTATGTTGTAAAATCTGCCTCTGGACTTGAGCTTGTGTTCCTCTTGCCTTAGCCTCCTGGGTCAGTGGGATTGCAGGCATGTGCCATGGCGCTTGGTCATGGGAGTACTGTTTTCTACAGGTAAGGTGCCAGGAACAAATAAAAGTATTTATTTTGCTGCATAATTATGCAGTTCAAATGCTAAGAGAGAAAAGCCAGTGCTGTAATTTTCCTTCCAGATTATTTTTCTTTATAGGATATTTAGAGACAATTTTCTCAAAACAGTAAAATTAAATTATATGCAAAGTAAAATAAAATGTTAGACTGTTGAGGAAAGACATCCCACAGAGAAAGCATTTGTCAGGGTCATGGCTGCAATTTGAGGGGAAAATTCTAAATGATAGTATACAGGTGACTGATAGCTATGACAAGAACAGTGAGTCACTAAGACATATGAGCTGAAGTGAGAAAACTTACTGTAGTCACGTACTGAAGTCAGTGATCACTTACACAACCTTAAAAATTAGAATTAAGGTAATCCAGGATTTATTAACCAGATTACAAGGGTAAGGATTCTATGATTAAAAGCATTTTTGTAGTAATGTTACTAGTAAGAACAGTATCACTTGTTGTTGTTGTTGTTGTTGTTAGGTGCCATCAAGTTGAGTCCGACTCATAGTGACCCTATGTACAGCAGATCGAAACACTTGCAGATTCTGTGCCAGGCAAACCATCTTATTTATGTTTAAGCCCATTGTTGCACACACTGTGTCAATCCATCTGGTGGGGGTTTTCCTCTTTTGCGTTGACCTGGCACTCTTCCAAACATGATGTCCTTCTCCAGAGATTGTTCTCTCCTGAGTACATGTCCGAAATATGTAAGACGCAGTCTGGCCATTCTTGCTTCCAAGGAGCACTCTGGTTGTACTTCTTCTAGGACAGATTTGTTGGTTCTTTTGGCAGTCCATGGTATATTCAATAGACGTCTCCAGCACCACCATTCGAAAGCATCAATTCTTTTTCTGTCTCTCTTGTTCAATGTCCAGCTTTCATAACCATATAATGTGACTGAAAACACCATGGCATGAGTCAGACGCACCTTCGTCTTCAATGTGACATCTTTGCTTTTCAATACTCCAAAGAGATCTTTTGCCACAGCTTTTCCTAGAGCAATGTGTCTTTTGATTTCTTGACTGCTGCTTCCATTGATTATAGAGCCAGGCAAAGCAAAATCTTGGACAACCTCAATCTTTTCTCCATTTATTGTGAAGTTGCGTGCTGACCCCATCGTAAGGATTTTTGTTTTGTTGATGTTTAGTTGTAACCCATATTGAAGGCTATGATCTTTGATCTTCATCAGTAAATGTTTTAAATCCTCTTCACTTTCAGCAAGCAGAGTTGTGTCATCTGCATAACGCAGGTTGTTAATGAGTCTTCCTCCAATCTTGATGCCGCGTTCTTCCTCATGAAGTCCAGCTTCTGGGATTATTTGCTCAGCATATAAATTGAAGAGATAGGGTGAAAGTATACAGCCCTGACGCACACCTTTCTCAATTTTAAACCACTCATTGTTTCCTTGTTCTATTCGAACAACTGCCTCCTGGTTCATGTACAGATTTCTCATGAGCACAATTAGGTGTTCTGGTATTCCCATTTTCTGAAGTATTATCCATAATATGTTATGATCCACAAAATCAAATGCTTTTGCATAGTCAATAAAACATAGATAGACATCTTTCTGATATTCTCTGTTTTCAGCTAATATCCACCTGACATCAGCAATGGTGTCCCTAGTTCCCCGCCCTCTTCTGAATTCCGCTTGATTTTCCAGTAATTCCCTGTCTATGTACTGCTGCAGTCGCTTCTGAATGATCTTTAGTAGAATTTTGCTGGTGTGCGATATTAATGATATTGTCTGATAGTTTGCACATTCAGTTGGCTCCCCTTTTTTGGGAATAGGCACAAATATGGATCTCTTCCAGTCAGTTGGCCAAGTAGCTGTTTTCCAAATCTGTTGGCATAAACATGTTAACACCTCCAGTGCTGCATCTGTTTGTTGAAACATCTCTATTGGTATCCCATCAATTCTTGGAGCTTTGTGTTTTGCCAGTTCTTTCAAGGCAACTTCACTTCATCCTTCAACACCATTGGTTCCTCTTCATATGCAGCCTCTTGAAATGGTTGGTCATCTACCAATTCTTTCTTGTATAATGACTCTGTGTATTCTTCCCATCTTCTTTTGATGTTTCCTGCATCATTTAATATTTTCCCTGTAGAATCTTTCACTACTGCCACTCGAGGCTTGAATTTTTTCTTCACTTCCTTAAGCTTGAGAAACACAGAACATGTTCTTCCCTTTTGGTTTTCTGCCTCCA